>CM025983.1:4198176-4385676 GCA_014839755.1 Sylvia borin
CCCCATCCCAAATCCCCCCGAAATCCCCCAAATCCCATCCCCCAAAATCCCACCCCCCAAAATCCCACCCTCCAAAATCCCCCAAATGCCCCAAAAAATCCCCCCAAAAATCCCTAAAAATCCCCCCCAAATCCCCCCAAAATCCCAAAAAATCCCACCCCCCAAAATCCCCCCAAATCCCAAAAAAATCCCAAAAAATCCTCCAAAAATCCCAAAAAAATCCCCCCAAAATCCCCCCAAATCCCACCCCCCAAAATCCCACCCTCCAAAATCCCCCCAAATCCCAAAAAAATCCCAAAAAATCCCCCCCAAAATCCCAAAAAATTCCCCAAAAATCCCCCAAATCCCCCCAATCCCACCCCCCAAATTCCGCAGCGCCCCAAAACCTCTCAAGCCCCGCCCCTTTCCCTTCGCCACGCCCCTCACACAGATATGGGCGTGGCTATGCAAATAAACACCATCATTTAGCCAATAGCAGGGCAGCTCGTCCGGAATATGCAAATTTAGAGTGGAATGGGCGGGGTTATGCAAATGAGACTCGGGGCAGGCGGCGGCAGCGCGCGCTCCGGGGACACGAGCGGGACCGGGGCGACACCGGGACCGGAACCGGCAGCGGAACAGGGAGTGGAACCGGGAGAGGAACCGGGAGTGGAACCGGGAGAACCGAGAGAGGAACCGGCAGCGGAGCCGGGAGAACCGAGAGAACCGGGAGAGGAACCAGGAGAACCGGGAGCGGAACCGGGAGAGGGACCGGGCCGTCCCCGGGCAGCTCCGGCAGCCGCTACCGGGAGGAGCCGCCGCTGGTCCAGGTGCGTGTCCCGCGGTGGGTCCCGGGGTGTGACAGCGGGGACACAGTGACACGGGGGACAGCGACACAGTGACAGAGTGGCCGCAGTGACAGAGGGGACACACTAACACAGTGACAGAGGGGGGACACCCCGATACAGTGACAGGGGAGACACCGACACAGTGACAAAGGTGACAGAGTGGCAGTGACAGAGGGGGGACACCACCACAGTGACAACAGCTCCCGGTGCCCCTCCTCGGCGCTCGGACAGCGGCACCGTCGAGGCTCCGGGACCGGCCCGGGGAGGAGCCGGTGTGACAGAGGGGACAACGACAGTGACAGAGGGGGACACCAACAGTGACAGAGGGGACACACAGTGACACAGGGGACACCAACAGTGCCAAAGGGGACACCAACAGTGACATAGGGGACACCAACAGTGACAACCACCCCCTGTACCCCTCCGGGGAGGGGCCGGTGTGGCAGAGGGGACACCACGACACAGTGACAGAGGGGACACCAACAGTGACACAGGGGACACCGACAGTGACAGAGGGGGCACACAGTGACACAGGGGACACACAGTGACACAGGGGACACCGACAGTGACAACCACCCCCTGTACCCGCCCGGGGCCGGCCGGGGAGGGGCCGGTGTGACAGAGGGGACACCACGACACAGTGACAGAGGGGACACCAACAGTGACAGAGGGGACACCACGACACAGTGACACAGGGGACACCGACAGTGACAAAGGGGACACCAACAGTGACACAGGGGACACGGACAGTGACAACCACCCCCTGTACCCCCCCCGGGGAGGGGCCGGTGTGACAGAGGGGACACCACGACACAGTGACAGAGGGGACACCAACAGTGACAGAGGGGACACACAGTGACACAGGGGACACCAATAGTGACAGAGGGGACACACAGTGACACAGGGGGACACCGACAGTGACAACCACCCCCTGTACCCCCCCGGGGAGGGGCCGGTGTGGCAGAGGGGACACCACGACACAGTGACACAGGGGACACCAACAGTGACAGAGGGGGCACACAGTGACAAAGGGGACACACAGTGACACAGGGGACACCGCCGGTGACAACCACCCCCTGTACCCCCCCCCGGGGCCGGTGTGGCCGGCGCGGCGCCCCGCGGGCTGCTCGGGGCACGGCGATGTCGCGCTCCCCGCCCCGCCGTCTGGGCACCGCGGGCTATAAAAAGCGCCCTGCGGTTTGCGCCGAGCCTCGGGCCGGGTTATTTTTATTCGCGTGTCGCTGAGAAGGGGAAGGAACGCCCGGGTTTAACCCAAAAGTGAAGCTTTGGGGTGGTGGCCGCTCCTGTCCCGGCTTCGCTTGTCACCTCGTTGTCACCGAGTTGTCACCGAGTTGTCGCCGCCGGGGGATTTTGGAGGGAGGGGGAAACTGAGGCACGGCAGCGGCGAGCTGTGGGCTCGGCGTGGTTGGGATAGAGGGGACAGGTGGTCGTCTCTGGTGGCGTTTGTCACTGCGCTGGGGTGGCACGGGGACCTGGCTGTCCTCGGCACGGGCTGGTGGCAGCGGAGGGGACACGGTCACGTCTCCTGCCATAGGGGCATCCTCAGGGTTGGTGGCACTTCCGTGTGGCATCTCCGGGGTGGTGGCATCTCCGTGTGGCATCTTCAGGGGTGGTGACATCTCCGTGTGGCATCTCCGGGGTGTCCCAGTGCACCTGGGTGTCCCCCCTGTCACCTCTGGAGAGTGAAGTGGATCCTCTGCCAGATCCTCCTGCCCACTGCCGGGGTGTCCCTGTCCCCTGTCCCCATCCCTGTCCCCATCCTTGTCCCTGTCCCATCCCTGTCCGTGTCCCCTTCCCTATCCTTGTCCCCTGTCCCATCCCTGTCCCTGTCCCCTGTCCTTTGTCCCCTGTCCCCTGTCCCTTGTCCCCTGTCCCCATCCCTGTCCCTATCCCTGTCCCCTGTCCCTGTCCCACCCCTGTCCCATCCCTGTCCCTGTCCTGTCCCTTGTCCCCTGTCCCTATCCCTGTCCCATCCCTGTCCCTGTACTATCCCTTGTCCCCTGTCCCTGTCCCCATCCCTGTCCCTGTCCCCTGTCCCTGTCCCTTGTCCCCTGTCCCATCCTCGGACTCTTTGACTCTTTTCCACACTAGAACCTTCTCCATGGGTGTCCCAGGAGACGAATCCCCAGGAAATTCGGGATCAGGAGGAACACGGGGACGAGCCCGTGGGCTGTGACCCCAGGGGACACCCGTGGGGACATCCCGGGGGGACACCAATGGGGAGAGGAGCGTGGGTGACCCCCCGGAGCCCCCAATCCTGCCCCTTTTCCAGCCGGGAGCGGTGACACGGGTGGGGGCTGGGAAGGAGCAGGGGGGGGCTGGTTTAGGGTGACAAATGTCCCCTGTCCCCTCCAGGCCCAGAGCATCCCAAAAACCTGCGTTTGGGGAATTTATAGGAAACTTTGGTGTATCCACGATATCCCAAAAAAGTGGATTTTGGGGGAACTTTGGTGTATCCACAACATCCCCCCAAAAAAGTGGATTTTGGGAATTTTTAGGAAATTTTGGTGTATCCACGACATCCCAAAAAAGTGGATTTTGGGGGAACTTTTGGGGAACTTTGGTGCATCCACAACATCCCCCCAAAAGGTGGATTTTTGGGAATTTTTAGGAAATTTTGGTGTATCCACAACATCCCCCCCAAAAAAAGTGGATTTGGGGAATTTTTAGGGCAACTTTGGTGCGTCCATGATATCCCAAAAAAGTGAATTTTGGGGAACTTTTGGGGAACTTTGGTGTGTCCACGACATCCTCAAAAAAATTGGATTTGGGGAACATTTGGGGAACTTTGGTGTATCCACGACATCCCCCCAAAAAAGTGGATTTGGGGAACTTTTGGGGAACTTTTTGGGAACTTTTGGGGAACTTTTGGGGAACTTTTGGGCAACTTTGGTGCATCCACAACATCTCCCCAAAAAAAGTTGATTTGGGGAACTTTTGGGAAACTTTGGTCCATCCACAACATCCCAAAAAACTTCGGGATTTGGGGAAACTTTGGGATTTGGGAAATTTTGGGGGGACAAGGATCCTGTGAGAGAGCAGCGGGGTGACCCCAGAAGGAGTTTTTTTGGGGGGGGGTGTTTAATTTTAAACCTCTTTGAATTTCCCTCCTCTTCCCTCCCTTCAAAAAAGATTAAAAAAGGAAAAAAAAATTAAAAAAATTAAAAAAAAATAATAAAAAAATAATAAAAATAATAAAAATAATAAAAAATAATAAAAATAATAAAAAATTAATAAAAAATAATGAAAATAATAAAAATAATAAAAATAATAAAAAATAATAAAAAATAAAAAATAATAAAAATAATAAAAATAATAAAAATAATAAAAATAATAAAAAATAAAAAGTTAAAAATATATAAATAAAACCCCCACAGGATTTTGCAGGAGCAAAGGAAGACCCTAAACCCACCGAGGTCAGCCCCTTGGGCATCAATCAATTCCCCAATTAATTCCCAACCCAATCCCAGGGGAATTGTCACTTCCGTCCCCTGGACGTGGCAGGTGACATCCCCTGTGCCCATCCATCCTCTCCACACCCACATTGGGGTTTATTTTATATTTTTTGGGAGCCTTTTTTCAATCCCTCTCCCTTCCCCACCCTCCTCCCGGAACCCAAACCTCTCCCCTCCCCCTCGGCGCCCGCCGCTTTCGCTGTGTCACGGTGACACCGAGGTGACAACGAGGTGACAACGAGGTGACAACGTCGCCCTCTCCTCAAAGTCTGAATTTTTGTGGGTGCTGGGGGATGTTTTTGGGGGGAGGTCCCAAAATCCCTCCCTGGGAGAAGCGTTTCCACCTTTGCCCTGGTTCCCAGCCCTGGCTCCTTCTGGCCTCTTGGTTAAACGAGCTGTAAAAAGCATTTTAAAAAAGCATAAAAAAGGCATAAAAAAGTATAAAAAAGCATTTAAAAAGCATTAAAAAAGGCATAAAAAAGGCATAAAAAAGCATTAAAAAAGCATAAAGAGCATTTAAAAAAAAAGCATTAAAAAGGCCTGGCCAGAAACTCCCGCGCTCAAAAATTTTTGATAATTTAATTCAATTTAATTTAATTTTTATTTTATTATTTCATTATTTCATTATTTTATTATTTTATTATTTTATTATTTTATTATTTTATTATTTTATTTTATATTTTATTTTATGTTTTATTTTATTTTTATTTTTATTTTATTTTATTTTAATTTTATTTTATTTTATTTTATTTTATTTTGTTTTGTTTTATTTTATCTTTAATTTTATTTTTAATTTTATTTTATTTTATTTATATTTCATTTTATATTTCATTTTATATTTTATTTTATATTTTATTTTATATTTTATTTTATGTTTTATTTTATGTTTTATTTAATTTTATTTTTATTTTAATTTAATTTAATTTTATTATTTATTTTTATTTTTATTTATTTCATTTTATTTCCCCTCCTCGCTCCGAAGTCCCGGGATAAACCTCCTCCATCCCAAACTGGATTTTCCCCTCCGCCCCGTGTCCCGCCCCCTTTAAATCCGCATTTTAAACCCCTCAGGCTCCTGAAATTCGAGGTTTAAATCCCCAAATTTCCCCCGGGCGCTCCCGGCATCGCCCTCATCCTCCCGCCGGAATTTTGGTTTGGTTTTTTTTGTTTTTGTTTGTTTTTTTATGCTGCCCCCGGCTCAGATTTATTTTCCCTTTCCCTCGCTCCAAAAGACGGGATGGAAATTGGTTTTCCTACACCAAAACGGGTTTTTTGTTTGGTTTTTTGGGGGTTTTTTTCCTTCTTCTTGTTGTTCTTGTTGGTTTTGGTTTTTGTTTGTTTGTTTTTTGTTGTTTGTTTGTTTTTTGGTTTTTTTGTTTTTGTTTTTTTGTTTTTGGGGGGTTTTTTGTGTTTTTTGGGGGTTTTTTGTTTTTTTGTTTGTTTGTTTGTTTAGTTTTTTTGGGTTTTTTTGTTTTTGGTTTTTTTTTTTGTTTCGGGGGTTTTTGGGGTGTTTTGGGAGTTTTTTTGGTGTTTGGGGTTTTGGGGGGTGTTTTGGGGGTTGTTTAGTTTGTTTTTGTTTTATTTTTTGAGGGGGGGATTTTGTTTATTTGGAGGTTCTTTTTGGAGTTCTGTTTGGTTTTTTGGCGGCTTTTTTTGCGGAGTTTCTATTTTTATTTTTTTTTTTGAGGATCTACGAGCCCTGCCGAACTCTCAGATTTACACCAAAACCCCCTTAATTTGGGAAAAAAAACCCGAACTTTCCCCTCCACTCTCTGCTCCCGTGGGACCATAAACCCCCGGCGACCTCCAAAACTCTGATTTTGGGGATGTTTTCCTTCCCCCCTTTTCACACCCCTCCCGATTGGATTTTTGAGGCGAAATTTAGGATTCCTGGGCTCCTCCAGGGCTGTTGAAGGCTCCGCTGTGGTGCCGGGAATCCCACAGGGTCTCAGGGGAAAATTAAAAATAAATTAAAATAAAATCAAACCCCACCCCGCCGCGGCTCTCCCGGGATCGGCGCGGGCTCAGCTCGCTAATTAAGAGCTGCAATTAGGAATTTCCACCCCCCTGGCGCCATGTAAATGTCACCCTTTAAATGCGCCGTGGGTCTCGGGGGGGAGTTAATTAAAAACTCGATCCCAGCCCGGGGAGGGGTTTTTTATTTGGGGGGTGATCTGAGGGTCCGGAGGATCCCGGCGGGAATTTTTGGGATGAGGTGGGATCACCCGCCCCCATCCCGGGTGCCAAAAAAAAAAAAAAATCCAGGAGCTTCTCGTGGAGCAGGGAGAGGAAATTAAAAAAAAAAAAAAAATTAAAAAAAAAATATATGTATATATAAAAATATAGAAATATATATAATATATATAATATATATAATATATATAATATATAAGTATATATATTATATATATTATATATAATATATAAGTATATATAAAATATATATTATATATTATATATTATATATTATATATTATATATTTATATATTTTATATATTATATTAAATAAATTAAATATATATAAATTAAATAAATTTAAATAAATTTAAATAAATAAATAAATTTTAATAATAAAATAGATTTAAATAAATTAAATAAATTATATATAAATATACATATATAAATAAATAAATATATAAATATAAATATAAATATAAATACAAATATAAATATATATATTTATAAAAGTCTGGGAGGTTCGGGGTCTCCGGAGCGCGGGGATTTGTCGGGATTTCCGGTGCTCAGGGGACATCCTCGAGTGTCGCCGTGATGGGGACAATGCCAGGAGCTGTCCCTGTGTCCCTGGGTGGTGGCTCCTCCCAGGGACCGGGTTCTGTCCTGCCCTGGAGGTGTCACCTGCCTGGAGGTGACAATCCCGATTGATCCCGATTAAACCCAGAGGGAAATTTCTTCCTTCCTTTTATCCCGATTAAACCCAGAGGGAAAATTCCCCCTTCATTTTAACCCAATTAAACCCAAAGGAAAAAATTCCCCCTTCCCTTTTTTGCCTCCAATTAAAACCCAGAGGGAAAATTCCCGCTCCCATTTTATCCCGATTAAAGCCCAGAGGGAAATTTCCCTTTCCTTTTATCCCAATTTAAACCCAAAGGGAAATTTCCCTTTCCTTTTATCCCAATTAAATCCAGAGGGAAATTCTGATCCTCTGGATGGACGGGGATGTGGCTCAGCTTCCTCTGGGCTTCCTCCCTCGCCTTCCAGGACCTCCTCAGCATGGTCCTGTGGGTGCTGGAACCTTCCAGGACCCTCTCAGAGTCATTCTGTAGGTGCTGGAACCTTCCAGGACCCTCATGGGGCACTGAGGGCCCACGGCATCCAAGGACCTGTGGGGGATTGTCCCAGGAAAATCCTTGGGAATATTTCATGTCCCTGCTGCAGGTGGGGGACACATCAACCTGTCCATGGAACCATGGAACCATCATCCCTCCATCATCCATCCCTCCATCCATCTCTCCATCCCTCCATCCATCCATCCCTCCATCCATCCTTCCATCCATCCCTCCCTCCATCCCTCCCTCCATCCCTCCATCCCTCCATCCCTCCCTCCATCCATCCATCATCCCTCCATCCATCCCTCCATCCATCCCTCCCTCCATCCATCATCCCTCCATCCATCCTTCCATCCCTCCATCCATCCCTCCATCCCTCCATCCCTCCATCCCTCCCTCCATCCATCCATCTCTCCATCCATCCTTCCATCCATCCCTCCCTCCATCCCTCCCTCCATCCCTCCATCCCTCCATCCCTCCATCCATCCATCCCTCCATCATCCCTCCCTCCATCCCTCCCTCCATCCATCCATCCCTCCCTCCCTCCATCCCTCCATCCATCCCTCCCTCCATCCATCCCTCCATCCCTCCATCCCTCCATCCCTCCATCCATCCATCCCTCCATCATCCCTCCCTCCATCCCTCCATCCATCCATCCATCCATCCATCCCTCCATCCATCCCTCCATCCCTCCCTCCATCCATCCATCATCCCTCCATCCATCCCTCCATCCATCCCTCCATCCCTCCCTCCATCCATCCATCCATCCCTCCATCCATCCATCCATCCCTCCATCCATCCCTCCATCCCTCCATCCATCCCTCCCTCCATCCCTAATTCCAGAACCCCAAAATCCCCTCCAGTCTCTGTGTCTGTCACACCGGTGTCACCACCCCCTGCCCCAAATGACCCCACCCCCGAATTCCCACCCCAAACCCGAATCTCTGCCCCTGGGGATGTCCCACGGGTGTCAGAGCAGGAGGAGCTCCACGAACACCCCGGGGATGGTTGGGAACGGGAAAAACCTCGGCAATTTTCCACCCGGGAATTCCCAGCGGGGCCGGGGCGCTCTGGGCACCCCCCTGAGGGGCACAGGGGTGCGGTGGGTCGTGCGTGGGTTTGGGGACACAGGGTGGCAGCGGGGCCGTGGGAACCGGCAGCGCCATTTCCTTCCAGAAATTAAAATTAGTTTTTGATGGGCTAAAAATAGCGGCCGAGCACGATGGCGAAATGGCAACGTGCTCGAGAGGGGGAAGCGGGGACACTCCGGGGACACCGGGGCACCCAAAGGTCCCCAAGCCGCACCCCTGGCGTCCAGCCTGGCACCGGGGACAGCGGTCCCCAAATTTGTCCCCAAATTTGTCACGCCGCCGCGTTTGTGATTTGGGGACACCAAAGATTCGGGCTGGATTTGTCCCCAAATCGTGCTGGGCACCTCAGGGGACATCTCAGTGCCACCCGCGGGTTGTGTCCTGTTTGGGGATTTTTTTGGGGAGGGGGGATTTTGGGGTGGTTCTTTCTGTTGAGGTGACAGAGGAGCAGGAATTCGGGGGGGATGTGACAGCAGGGGGGTGTCCCAGCGCTGTGACAGGTTTGGGGGGGGTGGTGGCACCCCAGGGTGGCACAGTGAGGGGGTCACCAGCCCCGTGTCCCTGCTGGCTCTCACGTGGCCTCAGGAGTGGGTGGCTGGTTTCATTTTGTCTCCTCATTCAGCCACTTCCTGGCCCGCGGAGATCAAATTTAGCCCGCTGGAGCTCGCCAAAAAAAAATTATAAATATATATATTTAAAAAAATCCCCAAATTTGAACCTAAAATCCAACCCCCCTTTTTTTTTTTAATTTGCGGGACCCTCCCTCCCGCCCTGCCCCTTTTTAAACGCCTTTCCCCATCCCACGGAGTAGCTTCAGGAGCTGCCCCCGAGGCTTTGGGGTGAAAATCCCCATCCCAAAAACCCCCGCTGAAGGGTCGGGGATGAAACCTCCCGCCCCAAAACCGCGCTGAAGGCTTTGGGATCCCGGCAGCCGACACCCAAAGGTGCCACGAGGGTGCTGCGTTGGGGTGGCTGGGCAAGGCCAAGAGGATGATTTTATTTTTTTTCTCCCTCTAACCCAGCAAAATTTCCCTTTTCTTCCCTCCTCATTTTCCGCTTGGCCACCACTAAGAAGAAATTTCTTCGTTTCAAGAAGAAACGAACCGAACTTCCTCCGAAATTTGATTTTTTTTTTAAATTTTTCGGCGGCCAAACTTTATTTTTGGCGGCTCTGGGGCGGACCCCGGCCGGTGTCACTGCCCCGAGGGCTCAGGGGGGTTATTGTTCTTTTTTCCAGCCGAGCAGGAGGCGAAAATGGGCCGGAAAAAAATCCAGATCAGCCGGATTTTGGATCAGAGGAACCGGCAGGTAGGGGGTGAGACGGGGACGAGGTGGGGACAAGGTGGGGACAAGGTGGGGACAAAGGGGATGGGACTCAAAACCACCCCGCTGCCACCCTGTCATTTGGGGGTCATTTTTGGGACTGCCCCCATCACCTTGGGGGTCATTTTTGGGGGGGATAATTTTTTGGGACAACTGGAGGCCGTTTTTTGGGGGAGTTTCACTCCTGTCCCCAACTCAAAACCACCACAATGTCACCCTATCCTTGGGGGTCATTTTTTGTACCGCCCCCATCACCTTGGGGGTCATTTTTTTGACAACTCGAGGCCATTTTTTGGGGGGTTTTCATGCCCATCCCCAACACAAAACCACCCTGCTGTCACCACCACCTTGGGGGTCATTTTTTGGACTGTCACCACCACCTTGGGGTCATTTTTTGGACAACTCAAGACCGTTTTTTGGGGGGGTTTCACACCTGTCCCCAACTCAAAACCACCACAATGTCACCCTATCCTTGGGGGTCATTTTTGGGACCGCCACCACCACCTTGGGGATCATTTTTTGTAGGATAATTTTTTTTGGGGACAACTTCAGGCTGTTTTTTCTGGGGGATTTTTCTGCTCCCCGCCCTCAGGTGACCTTCACCAAGCGGAAGTTCGGGCTGATGAAGAAGGCCTACGAGCTGAGCGTGCTGTGCGACTGCGAGATCGCCCTGATCATCTTCAACAGCACCAACCGCCTGTTCCAGTACGCCAGCACCGACATGGACAAGGTGCTGCTCAAATACACCGAGTACAGCGAGCCCCACGAGAGCCGCACCAACAGCGACATCCTCGAGGTGACATCCTCCCCAGGGCTCCCCCGGCGCCGGGGGGGCGTCGAGGTGACAGCCAGGGTGACACGCTCAGGGTGGCCTCTCCGGGTGTTTTTTCCCCCTCTCGCCGCAGACGTTGAAGCGCAAAGGGTTGGGGTTGGAGAGCCACGAGCTGGAGCTGGAGGAAACGCCGGAGGCGCCCGGGGAAAAGGGGAGAAGGCTCGGGGAAGGGGTGGATCTGTCGCTGGGCAGGCACAGGTTTTATGTGAGTGTCCGCGGGGTCACCAAGGGGTCCCCAAGGGTCGTGGGTTTGGGGTTCTGGTTTGGCATGAAGGGTCTCCGAGGGTCCCGTCCAATCCCCTGTGCTTGGGTTCTGGTTTGTCCTGCAGAGTCCTGAGGGTCCCCAGTTGTCCCCACCCAGTCCCATGCCTGTCCTTGGTGTCCTAAAGGGTCCCGAGGGTCCCCAGTGTCCCCACCCTGTCCCATCCCTGTCCTTGGTGTCCTGCAGTGTCCTGAGGGTCCTCAATTGTCCCCATCCTGTCCCATGCCTGTCCTTGGTGTCCCGAAGGGTCCCGAGGGTCCCCAGTGTCCCCATCCTGTCCCATCCCTGTCCTTGGTGTCCTGAAGGGTCCTGAGGGTCCCTGTGCCCTCCTTGACCTCTGGTTTGTCCTGAAGCGTCCCCAGTTGTCCCCACCCTGTCCCATCCCTGTCCTTGGGTTCTGGTTTGTCTTGAAGGGTCCCAAGGGTCCCCAAGGATCCCATCCTGCCCCTGTCCTTGGGTTCTGGTTTGTCCTGCAGAGTCCTGAGGGTCCCCAGTGTCCCCACCCTGTCCCATCCCTGTCCTTGGTGTCCTGCAGAGTCCTGAGGGTCCTCAATTGTCCCCACCCTGTCCCATCCCTGTCCTTGGTGTCCTGAAGGGTCCTGAGGGTCCCTGTGCCCTCCTTGACCTCTGGTTTGTCCTGAAGCGTCCCCAGTTGTCCCCACCCTGTCCCATCCCTGTCCTTGGTGTCCTGCAGAGTCCTGAGGGTCCTCAATTGTCCCCACCCTGTCCCATCCCTGTCCTTGGTGTCCTGAAGGGTCCTGAGGGTCCCTGTGCCCTCCTTGACCTCTGGTTTGTCCTGAAGCGTCCCCAGTTGTCCCCACCCTGTCCCATCCCTGTCCTTGGTGTCCTGAAGGGTCCCGAGGGTCCCCAGTTGTCCCCACCCTGTCCTATCCCTGTCCTTGGGTTCTAGTTTGTCCTGCAGAGTCCTGAGGGTCCCCAAGTGTCCCCATCCCCTCCCTGTCCTGGGTTTCTGAAGGGTCTTGAGGGTCCCCAAAGGTCCCTGACCTGTGCTTCACCCTGCAGGGCCCTGAGGGTCCCCAAGGGTCCTGAGAGTCCCTGTCCCTGACCCCTGTGTGACCCCCGAGTGTCCCCGTGTGTCCCGCAGAGCCCAGAGTGGCTGTCCCTGACCCCTGTGTGACCCCTGTGTGTCCCCGTGTGTTCCCGTGTGTCCCGGGGGTGGCTGTCCCTGTGTGACCCCCGGATGTCCCCGTGTGTCCCGCAGGGCCCGGTGTCACTGCCCGAGGCCGCCTGTGGCAGTTCCCCGCCCTCGGACGGCGCCGGCAGCTCCCCCCATGGCCAGAGCCGCCCCCCCGCCCTCAGAGCCACCGCCCCAAGGCCACCGGGACGGTCCCCAGGGCCACTGCCCCCAGGTAGGCTCGGGACCCCCAGCTGGGGACACTGCGGGGCAAGGGACCCTGCCAGGGACCCTGTCACCGCCCTGGGCACCATGTCCCCACCCTAGGCACCCTGTCACCACCCTGGGCACCCTGTCACCGCCCTGGGCACCCCAATATCACCCTGGGCACCCTGTCACCACCATGGGTGTGCTGTCACCGTCCTGAGCACCCTGTCACCGCCCTGGGCACCCTGTCACCACCCTGGGCACCCCAATATCGCCCTGGGCACCCTGTCACCGCCATGGGCACCCTGTCCCCAGCATGGGCACCCTGTCCCCTCCACGGCCACCCCATCACCTCCAAGGCCACCCCATCCCCTCCAAGGCCACTCTGTCCCCTTCCACGGCCACTCTGTCCCCTCCAAAGCCACTCTGTCCCCACCACGGCCACCCTGTCCTCTTCCACGGCCACACCACCCCTTCAAGGCCACCCCATTCCCACCACGGCCACCGTGTCCCCACCACAGCCACCCTGTCCCCTCCAAGGCCACCCCATCCCCTCCACAGCCACTCTGTCCCCACCACGGCCACCGTGTCCCCACCACAGCCACCCCATCCCCTCCACGACCACCCCATCCCCTCCAAGGCCACCCCATTCTCCCCATGGCCACCCTGTCCCCTCCAAGGCCACCCTGTCCCCACCACGGCCACCCTGTCCCCTCCAGGGCCACCCGTGTCCCCGCCAGCAGCCCCCGATGCCCGCGGGGGTTTTCCCTGCCCGGGCCCCTCATGCAAAGCTCCGGCCCCGGGGATTTACCGGCAGCGGGGCCGCGGCTGCGTGGGCAGGAGCGGGGCCGCAGCTGCGGAAACAGCGGCCCCCAAACCTCCCTCCAGCTGCTTCCTGCGCCGCCACCACCACGCTGTCACCCGGCTGTCCCCTCCCGCTGTCCCCGCGGGTCCCTCCCGCGTGGCACAGCTCGGCACGGGGCGAAGGGCGGTGACAGGGTGACAGAAAAGCGGCTGGAAACGCCACAAAAATACCCCAAAAACCCACCGGGAACGTTCCCGTGGGAGGTGGTGCGGGATGGGGACAGGCAGCGCCCCAAAACCCTTGGGTGGGGACAGAGTGGTGGCCACAGGAGCGCTGGACGTGGCCATGGGGACACCCCAGCTGCACCCAAAGCAGGGTCCACGTTTTGTCCCCTGTTTGTGACATCTCCAGCCTTGGCGTGTCACCTCCTATCACAGCCCAGGTGGTGGCCCATGAGGGAAGTGGCTTTGCTGGAGCTTGGCACCATGAAAGGTCCAGGGCCACCAGGGCCACCATGGCCACCACCATGGGGACACCCCAGCCGGACCCAAAGCAGGGTCTGGGTTTTGTCCCCTGCTTGTGACACCTCCAGACCTGGTGTGTCACCTCCTGTCACAGCCCAGGTGGTGGCCCGTGAGGGAAGTGGCTTTACTGGAGCTCAGGGCCACCAGGGCCACCACCATGGGGACATCCCAGCTGCACCCAAAGCAGGGTCTGGGTTTGTCCCCTGTTTGTGACACCTCCAGCCTTGGTGTGTCACCTCCTGTCACAGCCCAGGTGGTGGCCCATGAGGGAAGTGGCTTTACTGGAGCTCAGGGCCACCAGGGCCACCACCATGGGGACATCCCAGCTGCACCCAAAGCAGAGTCTGGGTTTGTCCCCTGTTTGTGACACCTCCAGCCTTGGCGTGTCACCTCTCCTGTCACAGCCCAGGTGGTGGCCCATGAGGGAAGTGGCTTTACTGGAGCTCAGGGCCACCACGGCCACCACGGCCACCACGGCCACCACGATGGGGACACCCCAGTCGGACCCAAAGCAGAGTCTGGGTTTTGTCCCCTGTTTGTGACACCTCCAGACCTGGTGTGTCACCTCCTGTCACAGCCCAGGTGGTGGCCCATGAGGGAAGTGGCTTTGCCGGAGCTCGGGGCCACCAGGGCCACCACCATGGGGACACCCCAGCCGGACCCAAAGCAGAGTCTGGGTTTGTCCCCTGTTTGTGACACCTCCAGCCTTGGCGTGTCACCTCTCCTGTCACAGCCCAGGTGGTGGCCCATGAGGGAAGTGGCTTTGCTGGAGCTCAGGGCCACCAGGGCCACCACGGCCACCAGGGCCACCACTGCCACCACCATGGGGACACCCCAGCCGGACCCAAAGCAGAGTCTGGGTTTGTCCCCTGTTTGTGACACCTCCAGACCTGGTGTGTCACCTCCTGTCACAACCAGCTCATGAGGGAAGTGGCTTTGCCGGAGCTCAGGGCCACCACCACTGCCACCACCACGGGGCCACCCCGAGGCTCACCCATGTGTCCTGCTGTCCCCTCTGTCCCCCAGGTCTCGGCTACCCCCTGTTCCCCGCCGCCAGCCTGAGCCACGCCCTGGCCACCAGGACGTCCCCGCCGCTGTTCCTGGGGACAGAGGGTCGCCGTGGTGACGCCCAGGGCGGGCTGGCCGGTGGCCGCAGCGGTGGCAGCGCGACGGTGAGTCCGGCTGTCCCCAAAAGCCACCCGGGTGTCCCCAAATCCCCGCTCCTCACATCCGCCCCACTCTTCTCCTCCGGGGATTTGCTGGGAGGGTCCCCCGGGGGTCTGGGGTAAAAGGTTATTGGGGTCACCGCATTTCGGGGGTGTTGGGGGCACAGAATTATTGGGGTCACCCTATTTTCAGGGGGTTTGGGGTGCAGAATTATTGGGGTCACCCCATTTCTAGGGTTTCTAGGGCGCACAGTTAATGGGGGTCACACAATTTCCAGGGGTTTTTGGGGCACAGAATTATTGGGGTCACCCAATTTTCAGGGGTTTTTGGGGCACAGAATTATTGGTGTCACCCCGTTTCTGGGTCCTTTGGGGCACACAATTTTTGGGGTCACTCCATTTTCAGGGGTTTTTGAGGCACACAATTTTTAGGGTCACCCCATTTCTGGGTCCTTTGGGGCACAGAATTATTTGGGTCACCCCATTTTCAGGGGTTTTTGGGGCACACAGTTTTTGGGGTCACCCTGTTTCTGGGTCCTTTGGGGCACACAATTTTTAGGGTCACCCCGTTTCTGGGTCGTTTGGGGCACAGAATTATTTGGGTCACCCCATTTCTGGGTCCTTTGGGGCACACAATTTTTGGGGTCACTCCATTTCTTGGTCCTTTGGGGCGCACAATTTTTGGGGTCACCCCATTTTCAGGGGTTTTTGGGGCACACAATTATTTGGGTCACCCCGTTTCTGGGTGGTTTGGGGCACAGAATTATTGGGGTCACCCCATTTCTGGGTCCTTTGAGGCACACAATTTTTGGGGTCACCCCATTTTCAGGGGTTTTTGGGGCACACAATTTTTAGGGTCACCCCATTTCTGGGTCCTTTGGGGCACACAATTTTTGGGGTCACCCCATTTTCAGGGGTTTTTGGGGCACAGAATTATTTGGGTCACCCCATTTCTGGGTCCTTTGGGGCACACAGTTTTTGGGGTCACCCCATTTTCAGGGGTTTTTGGGGCACAGAATTATTGGGGTCACCCCATTTCTGGGTCCTTTGGGGCACACAATTTTTGGGGTCACCCCGTTTCCGCAGCGGCCGCTGTACCCCGCCCTGCAGACCCTGAGCCCCCCGAGCCACGGCCTGGCCGCTTTCCCCTTCCTCAGCCAAACGGGTGAGTCCCGGGGGTCCCCAGGGTCCCCGTGCGCTCCTTGGGGACAGCGGTGTCCCCTCCCTGTGTCACCCTCACCGCTGTCCTCCGTGTCACCCCGCAGAGTTCGGGCCCGGCGAGGTCCCGCCGCCCCCCGCGTTCCTGCAGCCCCCCTCGGCGTGGCAGCACCCGCGGGACGTGACGGCCATGGGGTGAGGACACGGCGGGGACATGGGGACAGGGCTGGGGACAGGGCTGGGGACAGGGTGGGGACAGGGTGGGGACAGGGCTGGGGACACGGCGGGGACATGGGGACAGGGTGGGGACAGGGCTGGGGACATGGGGACAGGGCTGGGGACATGGGGACAGGGCTGGGGACATGGCGGGAGACATGGGGACATGGCGACATGGGGACAGGGCTGGGGACACGGCGGGGACATGGGGACAGGGCTGGGGACATGGGGACAGGGCTGGGGACACGGCGGGGACATGGGGACAGGGCTGGGGACATGGGGACAGGGCTGGGGACAGGGCTGGGGACACGGCAGGGACATGGGGACAGGACAGGGGACAGGGCTGGGGACATGGGGACAAGGCTGGGGACAGGGATGGGGACAGAGGGGACAGGACAGGGGGACAGGGCAGGGGACAGAGGGGACAGGGCAGGGGACAGGGCACGGGACATGGGGTAGGAACAGGGTGGGGACAGGGGGACAGGGCAGGGGACAGGGCAGAGGACGAGGGGGACAGGGGACAGGACAGGGGTGGCCCTGGGGTGGGGACAGGGGGGGACAAGGCAGGGGACAGATCGGGGACGACATGACACCGCTGGGGGAAGGACAGAGGTGACCCTGAGGCAGGGGACAGCGGGGACAAGGCAATGACGACCCCACTCTGCTGCACCCACGGGTGTCACCTCCCCGCCATGTCACCAACCCCTCTAGGAGGACAAAGGGGACACGGGGACACTCCCTCACCCCCTCCCCTCCCTCCCCAGGGCCAGCAGCCGCCTTGTCCCCTCGGAGGAGCCACCCTCTGTCCCCTGCTCGTCCCCTCAGGCCATCAGCATCAAGTCGGAGCGGGTGTCCCCGGGGCTGGCGTGTCCCCAGGTCACCCCCCAGCCCTCCGTGACCAACCTGGCGTCCCTCAGCGAAGTCCCCCGAGCCCCCGGTGACCTCCCGCCCCGCGACAACTTCCCCAAAGCCTTCCCCGCCTACCCGCTGGGGCCACCGCAGGACGAGCAGAGGGTCCCCTGTGTCCCCGCGAGGAGGGGACAGCCCGTGGACGTTTGGCAGAGATAGCGAGGCCGGAGGGGTGCGGGGGGAAAGGGGGGGAAAACGCCTTTTTTTGGGGAAAAAACCTTTTTTGGTGAAAAAAACCTCTTTTTTGGGGAAAAAAAAAACCTTTTTTGGGGAAAAAATAACCCTTTTTTGGTGGGGAAAAACCCCGGTTTTTGAGAGAAAAAAAACCTTTTTGGGGAAAAAAACCCCTTTTTTGGGGAAAAAACCCGTTTTTTGAGAGAAAAAAAAACTTTTTGGGAGGGAAAAACCCCTTTTGGGAGAAAAAGGAGGAAAACCCCTTTTTTGCGAAAACCCCCCCTTTTTTGGGGGAAAAAGAGGAGAAAAAATCCTTTTTGAGGGGAAAAAATAATTTTTTGGGAGGAGCAGCCCCCTCGCTTCATCCTCATCCTCAGCCCCTCGGGAAGGTGGCGGTGACACCAGCGGTGACACCGGGCACGGTCACCCTGTCACACCCCTTGGGGGGCTCAGCTCTTTGAGACCCCCCCAAAAAACGTCACCAAGTCCCCTCCTTTCAGCGGTGTCGCGGTGGTGCGGGGACACCGTCAGTGTCCGCGCTGTCCCCGCGCCGCCACCAGCGTGTCCCCAACGAGGAGTGGCCGGCGAGTGCCACGCGGTGGCAGCAGGACCGAGGACAGCAGCTCCAATTCCGCCTCCGGAGGGACAGGGGACAGCGCAGGGGACATGGGGACAGCGCAGGGGACAGCGCAGGGGACATGGGGACAGCCCAGGGGACATGGGGACAGCGCAGGGGACATGGGGACAGCACAGGGGACAGCGCAGGGGACATGGGGACAGCCCAGGGGACATGGGGACAGCGTAGGGGACAGTCCAGGGGACATGGGGACAGCGCAGGGGTCATGGGGACAGCGCAGGGGACAGCGCAGGGGACACGGGGACAGCCCAGGGGACATGGGGACAGTTCAGGGGACAGCCCAGGGGACATGGGGACAGTCCAGGGGTCATGGGGACAGCGCAGGGGACAGTTCAGGGGACATGGGGACAGCGCAGGGGACACGGGGACAGCCCAGGGGACACGGGGACAGTCCAGGGGCTCTTTTCTATTTATTATCTCGGCGCCAATAAAGAGCTGGGGGGTCTCGGGGTGTGTCGCTGTGAGGTTTTTGGGGGGCTCGAGGCAGGTTTTTGGGGGGGGGTGACACAGCGTCGATGTGCCCCAAGGGGACACGTCCTCGCGTCCCCAGCGTGGCTGTCCCCAACCCCCTCAGAGCCACCTCTCTGAGGGTGACAGCAGGTGACAGCCAGGGTGACCCCAGCTCGGCTCCCACCCCTCGGTGACACTCCCCAAAAAAAGCGCCTCTCGGGGGGTCTCAGGTGGGAAAAAACACCCCAAAAATGGGCATTTGGCGTTCGGCCCTTTTTTGGGGTGGGGGGTCACCCCCTGGGGGGTCTGGGGACAGGGACACGCTGCGGGGAGGGGACAGCGAGGAGGGGACAGCGAGGAGGGGACAGCAGCGCCATCAGTGCCATCCCCCCCCCAGGGACATTTTTGGGGGGTCCAGCACCTCCCCTCTAAGGGTGACATGTCCCCTCCAGGGCCACATCCCCTAAGGGCGACAAATCCCCTCCTAAGGGTGACAAGTGCCTTCCTAAGGGTGACACGTCCCCTCCAGTGGTGACCAGGGCCACCCTCTCTAAGGTGACATGTCCCCTTCAGGGCCACCTCCCTCCTAAGGGTGACAAGTCCCCTCCAGGGCCACCCCCTCTAAGGTGACAAGTCTCCTCCAGGGCCACCATCCTCTAAGGGTGACAGGTCCCCTCCTAGGGTGACAAATCCCCTCCAGGGCCACCCCTCTAGAGGTGACACGTCCCCTCCAGGGCCACTTTTGGCCCCGTGTCCGTGCCCGGTTTATTTTATTTTATTTTATTTTATTTTATTTTATTTTATTTTATTTATTTATATTTTTATTTCCAATCTTGGCGCTAAAAAGAGCCGCGGATGGAACAACCCCCACCTCGTGATTTCCGCTCGGCGTTACGGCACGGCTCATTTGAATATATGCTAATCATATGCTAATCAGGCCGCGCTTTTTTTATTTTTTTCTCCTTTTTTTTCTTTTATGTTTTCCCTCCTTTTTTACCCCTTTTTTCACCCTTTTTTTTCTTTTTCCCGCTTTTTTTCCCTCCCCCCTTTTTTTCCCTTTTCCCTTTTCCCCCCTTTTTTTCTTTCTTTCTTTTTTCCCCTTTTTCCCCATTTTTTCTTTTCCCCCTTTTTTTCCCTTCTCCCCCCTTTTTTCCCTTTTTTTTCTTTCTTTTTTCCCTATTTTTCCTCCCCTTCCCCCTCTTTTTTCCCTTTTTTTCTTTTTTTCCCCCCTTTTCTCTCTTTTTTCCCCTTTCCCCCCCCATTTTTTCCTTTCTTTTTTTCCCCCCCTTTTTTTCCCTTTTTTTATTTTTTCCCTTTTTTTTTTCTTTCCCCCCTTTTTAATTCCCTTTTCTCTTTTCCCTTCCCCCGGTTGTTTTTCTGTTTATTTGTAAGATTGACATTGGCTGTGGCAAGCCGCTGGCACGGAAAGGAGCAGCGGGAAATGTCAGGCCGAGGTGACTGTCCCCCGCCCCGGGGGGTGGCGGTGGTGGCAGTGTCGCAGGGGGGGTGCGAATTGTCGCCTGTCCACGCCGGGGACACGGGTCCGTGGTGACATTGTCCCCAAGCTGGGCTCAGGAGGTGGCCCTGGGGTGTCCCCAAAGTCCGCTGGGGTCCGTGTTTTAACATATTTTATGTTAATATTGAAATAAACTTTTAAAATCTTTTAATTTTTAATTGAAAATTTGAAAATCTTTTATGTTAATACTGAAATAGATTTTTAAAATCTTTTCATTTTTAATTGAAAATTTGAAAATATTTTATGTTAATATCGAAACAGATTTTTAAAAAAGAATTTCATTTTTAATCTAATTTTTAATATTTTATGTTAACGTTGAAACTGATTTTTTTAAAAAAAATTAATTTTCAATTTCAATTTCTCAAACTTCCCCTAAAATTTAAATTTAATTTTTAATGTAACGCTTCGTTTCCTTTTTAATCTAATTTTTTAAAAAATGGAAAAATTTAATTCCTTTAAAATTTTTTAAATTTTTTTTTAAGTTTGAATTTTTAATTTTTTTAATTATTATTATTATTTCCCCCCCGTCCCACGGCCCCGCAGCCGAACGCTCCGAGGCGCTGTCGGGTGACAAGGGACCGAGAGGGGACCCCGAGGCGTGGCGCTGTCCCCTCCCTCGGCCCCCCGCGGCGCTGGGGACAATGACAGCGCCACTCGGAGGGGACAATGACAGCGCCACTCGGAGGGGACAATGGGCCCCGAGCTGCTCGTGCTGCGCGACACGTCCTCTGCCGAGGGGACAGCGACACACGGGAGGGGACAGGGACACACGGGAGGGGACAGCGACACCCGGGAGGGGACAGCCACACCCGGGAGGGGACAGCGACACCCGGGAGGGGACAGGGAGCCAGGGGAGGGGACAGGGACTCCCAAGAGGTGACAGGGACCCCCGAGAGGGGACAGGGGACCTTAGGAGGTGACAGTGTCCCCAAGAGGTGACAGGACCCCCAGGAGGTGACAGTGTCCCCGGGAGGTGACAGAAGACCCCAGGAGGTGACAGTGTCCTCGGGAGGTGACAGTGCCCCAGGAGGTGACAGTGCCCCCAGAGGTGACAGAAGACCCCAGGAGGTGACAGTGTCCCCAGAGGTGACAGTGTCCCCAGGAGGTGACAGTGTCCCCAGAGGTGACAGTGGTCCCAGAGGTGACAGTGTCCCCAGAGGTGACAGTGTCCCAGGAGGTGACAGGAGACCCCCAGGAGGTGACAGTGTCCCCAGAGGTGACAGTGGTCCCAGAGGTGACAGTGTCCCCAGAGGTGACAGTGTCCCAGGAGGTGACAGGAGACCCCCAGGAGGTGGCAGTGTCCCCAGAGGTGACAGTGTCCCCGGGAGGTGACAGGAGAACCCCAGGAGGTGGCAGTGTCCCCAGAGGTGACAGTGTCCCCGGGAGGTGACAGGAGAACCCCAGGAGGTGGCAGTGTCCCCAGAGGTGACAGTGTCCCCAGGAGGTGACAGTGCCCCCAGGAGGTGACAGTGTCCCCAGAGGTGACAGTGTCCCCAAGAGGTGACAGTGTCCCCAGAGGTGACAGTGTCCCCGGGAGGTGACAGTGACCCCAAGAGGTGACAGTGCCCCCAGAAGGTGACAGTGCCCCCAGGAGGTGACAGGAGACCCCCAGGAGGTGACAGTGTCCCCAGAGGTGACAGTGTCCCCAGGAGGTGACAGGAGACCCCCGAGAGGTGACAGGGACCCCCGAAAGGGGACAGGGGACCCCAGGAGGTGACAGTGTCCCAGAAGGTGACAGTGTCCCCAGGAGGTGGCAGTGTCCCCAGAGGTGACAGTGCTCCCGGGAGGTGACAGTGCCCCCAGAGGTGACAGTGTCCCAGGAGGTGACAGTGCTCCCGGGAGGTGACAGTGTCCCAGAAGGTGACAGTGTCCCCAGGAGGTGGCAGTGTCCCCGGGAGGTGGCAGTGTCCCAGGAGGTGACAGTGTCCCCGGTCCCCGTGGGAAGGGCGTGTCCCGGTGACACCAGTGGGTGAATTCCGGATTCCCGCGTGTCCCCGTGTCACCCCGGGGGTTCCCCGTTGTCCCCACGGGAGTTTTGGGGTCCCCTCGGTGTGTCCCCGGGTTTGGTCCCCAAATTGTCCCCTCGGTGTGTCCCCCCCCGGGTTTGGTCCCCAAATTGTCCCCGGGGCTGCGGGAACTCCACAGGCGCTTCAATGGACTGAAAGTGAAATTAAATCTGTTCATTTGGTTATTTATTCCCCTCCTTTTTTCCCTCTCGGTGCCGCCTCTTTATATTATTATTATTATTATTATTATTATTATTATTATTATTATTATTATTATTATCATTATTATTATTATTATTTAAATTTTCTTTTTCCTCTCTCTCACTGCACTTATTTTATTTTTTATTTTTAAAAATTATTTAATTTTCTTTTTCCCCTCTCTCGCTGTCGCCTCTTTTTAAAATTTTATTTCACTTTATTTCACTTTATTTCACTTTATTTCACTTTATTTCACTTTATTTTATTTGACTTTATTTGACTTTAGTTTACTTTACTTTCTTTTACTTTTTTATTTCATTTTACTTTCCTTTCCTTTTCTTTTACTTCATTTTATTTCACTTTCTTTTACTTCTTTTATTCCGCTTTCTTTTTCCTTCCTTTTCCTTCACTCCATCCCATTTAATTTTAATTTTAATTTTAATTTTTCACTTCTTTTTACTTCTTTTATTCCGCTTTCTTTTACTTCACTCCATCCCATTTAATTCTAATTTTAATTTTAATTTTAATTTTAATTCTAATTTTAATTTTAATTTTAATTTTAATTTCTCACTTCCTTTTACTTCTTTCCTTCCCTTTCTTTTCCTCCGCTCCATCCCATTGAATAATTCCAATTTTAATCCCAATTTTACCTTTTAATTCCAATTCCAATTTTCATTCAACTCTTCCCCCTTTTCCATGATTTTCATTCCCATTTCCCACTCTTTATCATTTTTTTTTACACCCCCATTTTTTCCCACCCTTCCCCAACTCCCCCTCCCGAATTTTTTTTTTTTTTCTTTTTTTCCTCCTCATTATTCCCCTTCTCCCAAAAACTCAAACCCCTCCCCGGGCCATGTGCGAGGCAAACAGAGCGCGATTGTTCGGAGCCTGGGAACGCGCCGGGCGCCGCGGCACACGCCATTCTCATGGAAATCACTTTCTCTTTTTTTTTGGGTTTTTAGTTCTTTTTTTGGAATCATTTTCCCCTTTTATTTTGATTTTTTTTTGTTTTTCCCCCCCTTTTTTTCTCTTTTTGTTGCCCCCCTCCTCCTTCTTCTCACGCTGTTGAACTTGATGTTGACTCCCTCCTTTTATTTATATATATATACATAATTTTTATTATTATTATTATAGAGAGATATTATTTATATATTTACTTTTATAATGGATATTTATATAGTATTTTTATTATATATATATAATATAGAGATATTATTTATATATTTACTTTTATAATAGATATTTATATATTATTATTTTTATCCTATATATATTTATTATATAGAGATATTATTTATATATTTACTTTTATAATAGATATTTAGATATTTTTATGATATATATTTTTTTTTTTAACCGTTTCAATCGCTTGTCTTGGTTTTTATTTATTTTTTTTTTGCCTTTTATTTTGATATTTTTTTGTTTTCCCCCCCCTTTTTTTCTCTTTTTGTTGCCCCCCTCCTTCTTCTTCTCACGCTGTTGAACTTGATGTTGACTCCCCCCTTTTATTTATATATATATAAATATATATATATTATAGAGATATTATTGATAGATTTACTTTTATAATAGATATTTATATAGTATTTTTTATTTTATGTATATATTTTATTATATAGAGATATTATTGATATATTTATGTATATAACACATATCTATATATTATTTTTATTATATATGTATTATTATATAGAGATATTATTGATATATTTATGTGTATAATAGATATTTATATATTTTTATTATATATATTTTTATCATATAGAGATATTATTTGTATATTTATTTAGAGAATAGATATTTATATATTATTATTTTTATCATATATGTATTTATTATATAGAGAGATTATTTATATATTTACTTTTATAATATATATTTATATAATATTATTTTTATTATATATTTTTTATTATATACATATATTATTTATATATTTACTTTTATAATAGATATTTATATATTTTTATTTTATATATATATTTTTTAACCGTTTCAATCGCTTGTGTTGGTTTTTATTTGGGGTTTGTTTTTTTTTTCGCCTTTTATTTTGATTTTTTTTCGGGGGGGATTTTTTGGGTGGGTGTTTTTTGGTGATTTTTTGGGGGATGTTTTTTGGGTGATTTTTTTCGTGATTTTTTTCGTGATTTTGGGGGGGGTTGCGGGGTGTTTTTGGGGGGGTTTTGGTGGTTTTTTTGTGATTTGGGGGGGGTTTTGGTGATTTTTGGGGTGTTTTTGGTGGGGTTTTTTTTGTGATTTTGGGAGGGGTTTGGTGATTTTTGTGGGTTTTTTTGGTGATTTTTTGGTGATTTTTTGGTGGTTTTCTTCGTATTTTTGGGTGAGTTTTGGTGATTTTTTTCGTGATTTTTTCGTGATTTTTTCATGATTTTTTTTTTATTTTTTGGTGATTTTTTGGGACCGTTTTCAAGGGTGGGACATTTTTTTTTTCTTTTTTTCTCGACGAGTTTGGGTGTGAAATTAACGCCTCGGGGGAAGGGGGTGGGGACACAAAAAGGGGGACGGGGCCGGGGGGTGGCCGGAGCCCCGGGGAAATGCCGGAGAGACGGAGCTGAGCCGAGGGGGGAAAAAAACCAAAAAAGGTTTCGGTGTGTGAAGTTATTTTTAATTTTTTTTTAATTTTTTTTTGATTTTTTTTCTTTGGTTGGGGGGAGGGGAAAGAGTTGGGTTAAAAAAAAAAAAAAAAGGGGAAAAAAAAAGGGGAAAAAAGTGCCCCAGGAGAGAAGTTTTTGGTGTGTAAAGTTGGTTTTTATTTTTTAATTTATTTTAAATATTTAATTTTAGGGGGGAAAAAGGCGGGGAAGGAAAAAAAGGGGGAAAAAAGAGAAAAAAAAGGGAAAAAAGAGAAAAAAAGGGGAAAAAGGAGGGGAAAAGGGGAAAAAAAAACCAAAAAAAAAGAGGAGAAGTTTTTTGGTGTGTGAAGTTATTTTTATTTTGAATTTTTAAAAAAATATTTTATGTTGTGGGGGAAAGGGTTTGGGGGGGAAAAAGGGGGGTAAAGGGGAAAAAAGGAGAAAAAAAAGGAAAAAATAAACAATAAAAGAGGAGAGAAGTTTTGGGTGTGTGAAGTTATTTTTATTTTTAATTTTTTTAAAAAAAATATTTTCTATTGTGGGGGAAAAGATTTGAGTTTAAAAAAAGGAAAAAGAAGGGGAAAAAAAAGAAAAAAAAAAGAAAAAAAAAGAGAAAAAAAACAGAAAAAAAAGAGGAGAGACGTTCACGATGTGTGAAGTTATTTATTTTAATTTTTTAAAAAATTTATTTTTATTTTACGGGGGATATTTTAAAAAACACATTAAAAATATCTTTAAAAATATTTTAAATATATATTTTAATAATACTTTATGTTGTGGAGGGAAAAAGATTTGGGTTCCAAAAGGAAAAAAAAATATAAATTAAAATTATTAATTTTATTAAAATTTGGATTAAAAGTATTAATTTTCAGGGGACGGGCGGGGAACTGCTCACCAACATCCCCCAAGTGGGAAATCAAAACCAGTTCAGCTCCCAGTTTGGACTGGGAATGGTTTTTTGGCTCCCAGTTTGGACTGGGAATTGATGTCTGGCTCCCAGTTTGGACTGGGAATGGTTGTTCTGGCTCCCAGTTTGGACTGGGAATCGTTCTATGGTCCCAGTTTGGACTGGGAACGTTTATTCTGGCTCCCAGTTCAGACTGGGATTGGCTGTTTGATTCCCAGTTTGGACTGGAAATTGATGTCTGGCTCCCAGTTTGGACTGGGAATGGTTCTATGATCCCACTTTGGACTGGGAACAGTGGTTCAGTTCCCAGTTTGGACTGGGAATGGTTGTTCTGGCTCTTGTTTGATTCCCACTTTGAACTGGGAACGGTTGTTCAGCTCCCAGTTTGGACTGGGAACGGTTTTTCGGCTCCCAGTTCGGACTGCGATGGTTGTTCAGCTCCCACTTTGAACTGGGAACGGTTGTTCTGGCTCCCAGTTTGGACTGGGAATTAATGTCTGGCTCCCAGTTTGGACTGGGAACAGTTCTCTGGCTCCCAGTTCAGACTGGGAACAGTTTTTCGGCTCCCAGTTCAGACTGTGATGATTGTTCAGCTCCCACTTTGAACTGGGAATGGTTCCCTGGCTCCCAGTTGGGACTGGGATTGGCTGTTTGATTCCCAGTTTGGACTGGGAATTGATGTCTGGCTCCCAGTTTGGACTGGGAACAGTTTTTTGGCTCCCAGTTTGGACTGCGATGATTGTTCAGCTCCCACTTTGAACTGGGAACGGTTGTTTGGCTCCCAGTTCGGACTGGGATTGGCTGTTTGATTCCCAGTTTGGACTGGGAATGATTTTCTGGCTCCCAGTTTGGACTGGGAATGGTTTTCTGACTCCCAGTTTGGACTGGGAAGGGTTTTTCGGCTCCCAGTTTGGACTGGGAATGGTTTTCTGGCTCTTGTTTGATTCCCAGTTTGGACTGGGAAGGGTCATGTGATTCCCAGTTTGGACTGGGAAGGGTCATGTGGTTCCCAGTCCCTTCTCCTCTCTGGCGGCTGGGGATAAATGGGAAATGGGATTTGATTTTTTGGCAGGATTTGGTGACTTCGAGGCACCTCAAACTCTCTCGAAGCATTTTGGGGTTCTTTTGGGGAATAATTTTTAATATTTTTGCCATTTTTTAGGCCAAAAACCCAGCCTCAAACGTTGTCCTCGCTTTTTGTTGCCACAACACCTTCGGGCAAGAAAAAAGTGATTAAAATCTGTTAAATTTTTAGATTTTTCCCCTCTCACCTCAATATTTTCAGCCGGGCAGAATTTTTGGGGGGATTTTTTGGAGGGTTTTGGGGGGATTTTCTTTTCCTGGGTGGAATCTGCCCCAGTGGGGCGGAGGGAAGAGTTTCGTCGTGTTTGAAATGCAAATAAATTCATTAGTGACACTGGATTAGAACGAGGAAAAGGGGAGGAAGAAAAAATAGAATGTGAAATTAGAGAAAAGGGAAAAATAATAATAAAAAGGGGGAAAATAATAATAAAAAAGGGGAAAAATAATAATTAAAAAGGGGAAAAATAATAATAAAAAAAGAAAAAAAAAGAAAAAATAATAAAAAAGGGGTGGGGAAATTAAAAGAAAAGATGGGGAAAGAAAAAAAATAAAATTAGAGAAAAGGAAAAAAATAAAAAAGGGGGGAATGAAAAGAAAAATACGAAAGAGAGAAAAGAAAAAAATAAAATTAGAGAAAAGGAAAAAATTAGGAAAAGCGGAGGAATGAAAAGAAAAAGACGAGGGAGGGGAAAGAAAAAAAATTAGAGAAAAAGGAAAAAAAAATAAAAGGAGGAGGGAAAATGAAAAGAGAAGGATGGGGGAAGAAAACACAAATGAATGTCGGTGGGAGAAAATAACAATAATAATAATAATAATAATAATAATAATAATAATAATAATAATAAACGGAGGAGGGAAATAAACAGGAGAAAAGGTCACTTTGGGCCGGCCGGGAGAGCGACACCAGTGTCACCGGCGGGGCGGAGCTGGGACAGACGGACAGACGGACGGACAGACGGATGGATGGATGGACACAGAGAGACGGATGGACAGACAACAGACGGACGGACGGATGGATGGACAGACGGAGAGACAGATGGACAGGTGGATGGACAGACGGACGGATGGACAGATGGACAGACAGACAACGGAAGGATGGACAGACGGATGGACGGATGGATGGACACAGAGAGACGGATGGACAGACAACAGACGGACAGATGGATGGACAGATGGATGGATGGACAGACAGACCGAGAGATGGATGGACAGACAGACGGACGGATGGACAGACGGACAGATGGATGGATGGACGGATGGACAGACAGACAGACAACAGACGGATGGACAGATAGACGGATGGATGGACAGACGGATGGATAGATGGATGGACGGACAGATGGATGGATGGATGGACGGACAGACAGATGGATAGATGGACGGATGGACAGACAGACGGACAGACAACAGACGGATGGATAGATGGATGGACGGACAGACGGACAGATGGATAGATGGACGGATGGATGGATGGATGGATGGACAGACAGACAACAGATGGATGGACAGACGGATGGATGGATGGATGGATGGATGGATGGATGGATGGACGGACACACGGACGCACAGAAGGATGGACGGACAGACATATGGACAGACGGACAGACGGATGCACAGACAGACACCAGCTGTGGGGCTGGCAGTATGTCCCAGCCCGGCCCTGAGCTCCCGGGGGGTGTTTTTAAACCTGTTTAGGGGAAAAAACACCGAATGTGGAGCACCAGGGGCCCGGTGTGTCCGGTCAGGGGTCTCCAGAACACCCTCAGGCCCGGTGTGTCCAGTCAGGGGTCTCCAGCACTGATCCCGGTGTGTCCAGTCAGGGGTCTCCAGCACTGATCCCGGTGTGTCCGGTCAGGGGTCTCCAGCACTGATCCCGGTGTGTCCGGTCAGGGGTCTCCAGCATCAGGCCCGGTGTGTCCGGTCAGGGGTCTCCAGGGCACCCTTGGGCCCGGTGTGTCCGGTCAGGGGTCTCCAGGGCATCCTCAGGCCCCGGTGTGTCCGGTCAGGGGTCTCCAGCACCAGGCCCCGGTGTGTCCGGTCAGGGGTCTTGAGCACCCTTGGGCCCGGTGTGTCCGGTCAGGGGTCTCCAGCACCAGGCCCCGGTGTGTCCGGTCAGGGGTCTCCAGGGCACCCTTGGGCCCGGTGTGTCCGGTCAGGGGTCTCCAGGGCACTGATCCCGGTGTGTCCGGTCAGGGGTCTCCAGAGCACCCTTGGGCCCGGTGTGTCCGGTCAGGGGTCTCCAGCACCGATCCCGGTGTGTCCGGTCAGGGGTCTCCAGCACCACCCAACCTCCCGCTCCCTCCACCGGGGAAAGTTCCTCCAAGTCGGGCAGCGATGGCGGCGGCTCCTCCTTGACTCATTTTCTCTCTTTTTTCCCCTTCTCCCGCTGTTGGGCACGGCCCAGGAGGCGTCGAGGACACACACCGGGCACCGGGCACCGGCGGAGGTACTGGCGGCCCTCACCCCGGTACCACCGGAGGGACAAGCAGGTACGGGACCCGCAGTTCGGTGGCATTACCGGGGGGGATAACTTTTCTCGCTAAGCCCCGGTGGCCGGGTGAACCGGGACGGGTTTCCCGGCAGCTCCGGTGCTCCCGGGAAAGGGGAACGGGGCCGAGCCCCCGCCGCGCTGTGCCTCCCTCCGGTGGGTGCGGGAGCGCGGCGCTCGTACCGGAGCTCAACATGGCTGCTGTAGTGAAGGTATTCCAATTCACACCGGGGGTGGAAAACCGGCAGGGCACCGGAGGCTCCCGTGCAGAGCCCGGAGAACCGAGAGCGGGCTGACCAACAGCCGGTAAGTGCCGGGAGGAACGGGGCTCCCCCCCGTGCAGCCCCGGCCGCGGACACGCGTGGGGCCGCCGCTTCTCCTCCCCGCCCGGTGCCGGTGATGCCAAACTCGCCCCCCGGGGGACTCTCGGGGACAGCGGGCACCGGAGACCACCCGCGACCCGCCCGGGTCCTGCTCGGTGCCAGCGGGGCCGTGAGAGAGGCAGCGGCGGGGAAGCTCGGAGCGGTTCCCCCCCGTTCCCCCTCCCGGCACCGGGCCCGGGGTCGGAACGGGCTCCCGAAGCGGCGGGGAAGCTCCCGGTGAGCTCCTTCGTTCCCTCGGCGGAGCCCAGCTCGTTGTCGGGGTTTTGAGGTGTTATTTTTGTTTTGTTTGTTTGACCCTTTTTTGGGCACAGCCGTGGGCAGCGGCACCCACCGGGCCCGGTACCGGCGGTGCCCGGGAGGAGCGGGCGGCAGCGGGGCCGAACCCTCCGGGAACACCGGAGGAGGCCGGGGAGGAATTTCAGAGCTCCCGGTTGGGAGGTAACGGCGGTGAGGAGGGTGAGGAGGGTGAGGAGGATGAGGATGGCGGGCAGCAGCACCGGGGCTCTACCGGGGGAAGCGACGATCCGGTGATTTGGCACCGCGCTGGCACCGCCGCCGCCGCTCGCTAGCACCGGGAACGATAACAATTAATCGCCGTAATGATGAGGATCAATTAGCGGCAGCTCGGGGAGAGGAGGACGGAGCGAGCACCGACCCCGCACGGCCCCGGGGCCACGGCGGCCGCCGCCGTTCAGCACCACGGAGAGCGGCGGCGCCCGGTGCCCGGTGCCCGGTGCCCGGTGGCGGTACCGGGAGGAGGCTCCGCTCGCTCCCCGCGATGCTGCGGCCGCCGCTGGAGGGTTTTTTTGGGGAGGAGGGTTCCCACCGAGGGATGGCCGGTGAGGGGCAGAGGGTCCCGTTGCTCCCGGGGAGCTGCCGGTGTCGGCGGGTTGGCATTTCCGCAGGCGCCGCCGTGCCTTCCAGGGCTGATATTTCATCTATTCTATGTATTCTATATATTCTATATATCCCTATATATCCCTATACATCCCTACATATCCCTATATATCCCTGTATATCCCTGTATATCCCTGTATATTCCTATATATTCCTATATATGGAATGTATTCTACATATGGAACATATTCTATATATTCCATATATTCCTATATATTCCATGTATTTCATATATTCCATATGTTTCATATATTCCTTTATATCCTGATATATTCCTATCTATTCTACCTATTCTATATATTCCATAGACCCCTTATATTCTTATATATTCTGTATAACCCGTATGTTCCTATATATTCCTACATATTCCTATACATTCCTATACATTCCTACATATTCCTATATATTCCTACATAGTCCTATATATTCCTATATAGTCCTATATATTCTACATATTCCATATATTCCATATATCTCTAGATATTCCATATATTTCTACGTATTCCATATATTCCTATACATTCTACGTATTCCGTATGTTTCAATATATTCCATATTTTTCTAGATATTCCACATATTTTCCTCTATCCCATATTTATTTCCACCTCTTCCCTGTGCCCTGTACATCCCCGATATTCCGCACATCGTCTCCACACAAGTATAAAAGGGCGGCCGCGGGCAGCGCGGGCCTGCTCCGATCCCTTCCTCCCGCCGGTAACCGGAGCCCCGGTACCGGGAACCGAGCCCCCGGCACCGGGAACCGAGCCCCGGCAGCGGGAACCGGAGCCCCGGCACCGGGAACCGAGCCCCCGGCACCGGGAACCGAGCCCTGGCACCGGGAACCGAGCCCCGGCAGAGGGAACCGAGCCCCGGCAGCGGGAACCGGAGCCCCGGCAGCGGGAACCGAGCCCCCGGCACCGGGAACTGAGCCCCGGCAGCGGGAACCGGAGCCCCCGGCACCGGGAACCGAGCCCCCGGCATCGGGAACCGGAGTCCCGGCAGCGGGAACCGAGCCCCGGCAGCGGGAACCGGAGCCCCGGGCAGCGGGAACCGGAGTCCCGGCACCGGGAACCGGAGCCCCGGCAGAGGGAACCGGAGCCCCGGGCAGCGGGAACCGGAGCCCCCGGCACCGGGAACCGGAGCCCCGGCAGAGGGAACCGGAGCCCCGGGCAGCGGGAACCGGAGCCCCCGGCACCGGGAACCGGAGCCCCGGCAGAGGGAACCGGAGCCCCGGGCAGCGGGAACCGGAGTCCCGGGCAGCGGGAACCGAGCCCCGGCAGCGGGAACCGGAGCCCCGGCACCGGGAACCGAGCCCCGGGCAGCGGGAACCGGAGCCCCCGGCACCGGGAACCGGAGCCCCCGGCACCGGGAACCGAGCCCCGGGCAGAGGGAACCGGAGCCCCCGGCACCGGGAACCGGAGCCCCGGCAGAGGGAACCGGAGCCCCGGCAGCGGGAACCGGAGTCCCGGCACCGGGAACCGGAGCCCCTGCGCCCATCCCGGTCCTGGCCCGGGCCACCGGAGCCGCTGTGCCCGGGGGTTGTGATGCCACGGCCGCCGGTTGGTTTCGTTTTGCGCCGTTTTAGCGGAGCGGGAGATGCCCCGGGAGATGTGCCGAGGCCAGGCCGGGGCACCGGGGACGTGTCGAGGTTGGGGACAACCCGCGGTGGGGGGACATCGCGTGGCTGTGGGTTCGTCTGCGGCTGTGAGCGATGCACCGGCGGTGAGTCCGGTTAGAGCCCCGGTGCGCCCCCGGTGAGGCCGGGGAAAGGCCCCTGTGCCCTCCGGTGTGACCGGGAGAGCGGAGCGGGCTCTCCGTACCCCGGGAGCGGTCCGCGGGTGACCGCACGGTGGGGACGTGGAGCTTCCCCCGGGGGCTCTGTCCCCGCCACCCCACCGGGACCGGGCCCCGTTAAACCGGGGAGAAAAACCCCTCTTGACTCTTGAACATCCCCCCCAAATTCTCCCTTTTCCAGCTGCTCCCCCGCGCGCTGCCCCGACGGGAAAGACCCAGAGCAGCCGCCCCCTCACCCCCCCGCCGCCACCGCCGGTTAAACCGGGCCCGGAGGGGCGGCTCCGGCGGCGGGGTTACCCCCGGGGCACCGACGGGGCGGGTCGGGCGGCCGGCGGGCGGCTGCCACCGGGGGAGGAGACACCGGGGCCGAGCAGACGGAGCGGTCCCCCGGGGGGACAAGGAGGGCCGTGGAGAATGCCGGGGGGGAGCGGGGGGTGACCCCTGCCCCGGCCCCGCGGCCGGCCTGTCCCAGCCCCGCCACTCCGGGCTTTGTCCCCGCCGGCCGCCCCGTCCCTCCTCCCGTCCCTCCTCCCGCCCTCCAGCCCGGCTCCGAGCCGCTGACTCTGCCTCAACTTTATAGAGGCACGTCCCGGAGACGCCGGGGAGCGGGAGAGGTACCGGTAGAGCCATTGGAACCGGCGCCGGTACCGGGGGATCTCCATCCTCATCCCCGGTTTGAGCCTTCTCCGCTCCTCCCGGGAAGGATGCGGTGACCCGGAGCAGACGGCAGCAGCGGGATGAGCAGGTACCCCGGCCTCGGGAGCTTTACCGGGAGCCTTTACCGGGAGCATTTACCGGGAACGTTTACCGGGATCTTTTACCGGGAGCTTTACCGGGAGCATTTACCGGGAACCTTCTCCGGGAACCTTCCCCGGGATCTTTTACCGGGAGCTTTACCGGGAGCCTTTTCCGGGATCTTTTACCGGGAGCTTTACCGGGAGCCTTTACCGGGAGCTTTTACCGGGATCTTTTACCGGGAGCTTTACCGGGAGCCTTTACCGGGACCCTTTCCCAGGGACTCTTACCGGGATCTTTTACCGGGAACCTTGACCGGGAACCTTGACCGGGAGCCTTGACCGGGAGCTTTCCCGGGAGCTTTCACTGGGAGCCTTTACCGGAAGCTTTTCCCGGGAGCGTTTCCCGGGACCGTTTACCGGGAGAGTTTCCCGGGAGATTTTCCCGAGAGCCTTTACCGGGAGCTTTACCGGGAGCGTTTACCGGGACTCTCCCGTCCTCTCCCCGGTTCTCGCTGGGCACCGGCGCAGCCGGAGCTCCCCGGGAGCAGCCCCGGGCCGGTGTCCGGAGTCTCCCGGTGGCGGGGCAGGGTCCCGGTGGGGACGAGGCCATCCCGGGGGGGGGTCTCAGGGTGACCCCCCAAAGGGAAATTCAGGGCGCGGACTCGCAGGAGGTTTGCGGCAGCGAGAGGAAGAGGAGGAAGGGGAGGAAGAGGAGGAAGAGCGCGGGGGGATCCCCCGGGGGGTCCCTTTGGGGGTCCCTTCTCCCCCCACCACTTCGCTGACTAATTAGCAGTAATTATCAAGCGAGACTGCGCTCCGGGCTGGGTCTGGGGGCGAATTTGGGGCAGGGGCAAGGGCCTGTGTGTGGGGTCGGAGGCTGGGGGGGACACCCTGTGACATCCCCGCCCTGTGGTGACATCCCCGCCCTGTGGTGACATCCCCGCCCTGTGACACCCCCCAGGCCGCGGGGGCTGCACTGGGCTGAGCCCATTTTGGGGTCTGGCTCGTTTTGGGGGTCACCACATCACTTTCGGGGGGCACCGGAGGGGTGGCGGTGTCACACTCCGAGGGGTCGATTCCCATCCCGGCTGTGCCACCTCGGGGGTTCCACGGGAGGGGACAGAAGTCTCGGGGCGGGGGTCCCTGCGGTGTCCCCCCGTGACTGGAGCCGTGGGGTGGGTTTTTCTCTTTGGTTATCTAGCTGTATGAGTGTATGTGATATCATAAAGCTAGAGAACCGAATGTAAAAACCCGCCCGCTATCCTCCGGGACTGAGACAGGGGCTGGCGGAGCCACCGGGGTCCCCGTGTCACCGGGGTCACCGGGGGCACCGAGTCACCGGGCTGCCCGACACGCTGGGGTCCCTGAGTCCTTGGGGTGCCTGAGCCACTGGGGTCACCGGGGTCCCCAAGTCACCAGGGTCACTGAGCCACTGAGGTCACTGATTCATTGGGGTCCCTGAGCCACCGGGGTCACTGAATCACTGAGGTCACTGGGGTCCCTAAGTCACCAAGGACCCTGAGTCACCGGGGTCCCCGAGTCACCGGGGTCCCCAAGTCACTGGGGTCACCGGGGTCCCCAAGTCACCAGGGTCACTGAGCCACTGGGGTCACTGATTCATTGGGGTCCCTGAGCCACCAGGGTCGCCAAAGTCCCCAAGTCACCAGGGTCACTGAGCCACCAGGGTCCTCAAGTCACCAGGATCACTGAGCCACTGGGATCCCTGAGTCATTGGGGTCCCCAAGCCACTGGGGTCACTGATTCACTGAGGTCCCCGAGTCACCGGGGTCCCCAAGTCACTGGGGTCACATGGCTCCCCAAGTCACCAAGGTCCATGATTCACCTGGGTCCCCAAGTCACCGGGGTCACACCGCTCCCTGAGTCATTGGGGTCACCGAGTCACTGGGGTCACTGATTCATTGGGGTCCCTGAGCCACTGGGGCCACCGGGGTCCCCAATTCACTGGGGTCCCTGAGCCACCAGGGTCACTGAATCACTGAGGTCACTGGGGTCCCTAAGTCACCAAGGACCCTGAGTCACCGGGGTCCCCGAGTCACCGGGGTCCCTGAGCCACTGGGGTCACCGGGGTCCCTGAGTTACCAGGGTCACAGGGCTCCCCAAGTCACCAAGGTTCCCAAGTCACCGGGGTCCCTGAGCCACCAGGGTCACCGAGTCACTGAGGTCACCGGGGTCCCCACGTCACCAGAGTCCCCAACCCACCAGCCCCGCTGCCTTCATGGGAATTTTGGCCAAATGGGAATTTTGCCTTCCATAGTTTTTTTCCCGAGGCCCAGAGCTGCTGGGTGCCTGTGTGACCATTTCACTTCCAACCTCCAACCTTGGCGCTTTTATTTGATTAATTTTCCCTCCTTTTTTGATTTTTTTTTTTTTTCCTTTTTGCCATGGTTTTAATTTCCACCCCACAATTAACGGGACAAACGGAAAACGAAATAATTCCCCAATCCTCCTTGAGAAACGCTGTTTATAACCAAGTGCAAGGGAAAGTTGTTTAAATGTATTAGAGCATGCAAATTTTAATTCAGCACAAGCCCCTCCCTCCCTTCCCCAGGCCGATTTATCTGCCGGGGGAAAAGGGAAATAAATCATCCTCGCTTCCTGGGCGTCTGTGGAGGGATCTGAGCTTTGTTCGTGGGATTTGGGAGCTCAGATCCCTCCAGGATCCCTCGTGGATTTGGGATCTCATCTCCCTCCTGCTCCAAAGGAGAGTGTGGCCGAGGCATTTGGGAGCTCAGATCCCACAAGGATTTGGGATTTTATTTCCCTCCTCCTCCAAAGGAGAGTGTGGCCCAGGGATTTGGGAGCTCAGACCCCACTGGGATCCCTCAGGGATTTGGGATCTCATCTCCCTCCTGCTCCGAGGGAACGTGTCCGGAGTGAGGGATCCCGTGGAATCAGCCCCAAGGGTGGTGCTGGGATAAGTGCTGACCCCAAAGGTTGATCCCAGTTATTCCCGGGGATTCCAGGAAGGCGTTTCCAGGTGGATTTTTGTTTAGGGGGAAGATGCAGCAGTTGAGGGAATCCCTCATTTCCTCAGAGGGAATCGGACACGATCCGGACAAATCCGTGGGATAAATAAAAACCTTTTAGGATCAGGGTGGGAGGCAGGAACAGCACCAGGCACCGGTGGGGTTGTTTTTTTTTTTGGAGCAGCAATTCCCAGGCTGGGATTGAGAAACGGGAAAAGGGGAAAAGAAATGAGAAAAGCTCAAGGCCCCAAATCCCCGTCTCCATCCTCCTCTCCCGGCGGGGTTTTGTCTCCTCTTCCACCCCCAGGCTGCGGCAGAGGAGGGATTCTGGGGGGCCAAATCAAGGGGTTCAGGCAGGAGAGGAGCAGATTCCCCGTCCTGGATCACGGGGATCCATCCCTGGAGCTGATCCCGCACCCCCGGGACACCCTGGCCCACTTTGGGGGCTTCTTTTGGGGCAGGGAGGATTTGGGGTGGGTTTGTGGTGTGGGATAAAGCAGGGATGGCCTGGTCCCAGGGAAAGGCGCCCTGTCCTGGGGGTGATGTCCCTGTCACCTGTCCCTGTCCCATCCGTGTGCCTGTCCCCGTCCCCTGTGGCATCTCATCCCTGTCCCCATCCCTCTCCTTGTCCCATCCCTGTCCCCATCCCTGTCCCCATCCCTTGTCCCTCCATTCTGTCCTTGTCCCTTGTCCCTGTTCCCTGTCCTCCATCCCATCACTGTCCCTATTCCTGTACCCTGTCCCATCCCTGTGCCTGTCTCCTGTCCCCTGTCCCATCCGTGTCCCTGTCCCCTGTGCCATCCCATCCCTGTCCTCTATCCCTGTCCCTATCCCTTGTCCCTCCATCCTGTCCTTGTCCCCTGTCCCTCTATCCCTTCCCTGTCCCTGTCCCTGTCCCTGTCCCTATCTCTGTCCCTCCATCCCTGTCCCTGTCCCCATCCTTGTCTATGTCCCTCCATCCCGTCCTTGTTCCCTGTCCCTATCCCCTGTGTCCCTGGCCCTCGATCCCTGTCCCTTCATCCCTCTCTCTGTCCTCATCCTTGTCCCTGTCCCTCCATCCTGTCCCTGTCCCCATCCCTGTCTCTGTCCCTGTCCCATTCCTGTCCCCATCCCTGTCCCTGTCCCCATCCCTGTCCCTGTCCCTCCATCCCTGTCCCTTCATCCCTCTCTTGTCCTCATCCTTGTCCCTGTCCCTGTCATTGTCCCCTGTCCCCATCCCTGTCCCCATCCCCTGTCCCTCCATCCCTGTCCCCTGTCCCCATCCCTGTCCCATTCCTGTCCCCATCCCTGTCCCCATCCCTGTCCCTGTCCCTGTCATTGTCCCCTGTCCCCATCCCCTGTCCCCATCGCTGTCCCTGTCCCTGCCATTTTCCCCTGTCCCCAACCCTGTCCCTGCCCCTGTCACCATCCCTGTCACTGTCATTGTCCCCTGTCCCCATCCCTGTCCCTGTCCCTGTCCCTCCATCCCTGTCGCCATCTCTGTCCCCATCGCTGTCCCCATCGCTGTCCCTGTCATTGTCCCCTGTCCCATCCCTGTCCCCATCCCTGTCCCCATCCCCATCCCTGTCCCTGTCCCTGTCCCTGTCATTGTCCCCTGTCCCCATCGCTGTCCCTGTCCCTGTCACTGTCCCCTGTCCCCATCCCTGCCCCGCCCTCACCTCTCCCACTCCCCATCCCAATAAAAACCCCCCCAAACTCCGTCCCCACCCCTAAATCCCAGCTCGGGCGGAGGGGGATTTCTCCTCTCCTCCCTCCCGACTCCTTGTGAACCAGTTTAGAGCAGGAATTTCTTAAAATAGAAATTTATCCGCCCAACGCCATTAATTTTCTGGGGGTTCGTTAAAAAGCAAACTTGGTCTCATAGCAACGGGGATCTATTCCCGGGAAGGAGCCAATGGCAGGGTGTGCAACCCAAGGCGAGAGAAAAGGAGCATTTGGGGTTTATTTTGGGCTTAAAAAAAAAAAAATTTAAAAAAAAAAAATTTTTTTCCTTTTTTTCCCCTGAGAACTTTTTTAATTTTCAGTGGTTTTTTTTATTCCCTCCTCACCTGGTGGAATATTTCAGAATTTTTTCCCCACCGAGAGGTAAAAAATAAAAAAAGCAAAATATTGGGGTGGAAAAGGAGGGAAATGGCCTTTTGGATTTATTCCAGGGGTCTGTGCCTCTCTTTGGAATTTTATGTTAATTTTTTTCTCAGAGAACTTTTAAATTTTCAGTGGTTTTTTATTTTCCCCTGATGGAATGTTTCAGAATTTCTTCCCTCCCAGGAGGCAAAAAAAATAAAAGTAAAATATTGGGGTGGAAAGGGAGAGAAATCGCTGTGGTTTTGGGGTGTTGGTGCACAGGAATTCCCAGTCCTGGGTTCCTGATGGATTTGGGAAGGAAATGGGAATTTCTGGCCGTGGGTTCTTGATGGATTTGGGATGAACTTGCAATTTCTAATTCTGATTTCTGACCTTGGGTTCCTGATGGATTTGGGATAAACTGGGAATCTCCAATCCTGGGTTATTGATGGATTTGGGATGAGTTGGGAATTTCCAACCCTGATTTCTGGCCCTGGGTCACTGACGGATTTGAGATGAGCTGGGAATCTCCAGTCCTGGGCTGTTGATGGATTTGGGATAAACTGGGAATCTCCAGTCCTGATTTCTGGCCCTGGGTCACTGATGGATTTGAGATGGGACTCGGACTTTCCAGTCCTGGGCTGTCGATGGATTTGGGATAAACTGGGAATTCCAAGCCCTGGGTTGTTGATGGATTTGGGAAGGAAATGGGAATTTCCACCCTGGGCTGCTGATGGGTTTGAGATGAGCTGGGAATCCCCAATCCTGGGCTGTCAGTGGATTTGGGATAAACTGGGAATCTCCAGCCCTGGGCTGCCGATGGATTGGGAAGGAAAGGGGAATTTCCAGCCCTGATTTCTGGCCCTGGGCTGCTGATGGATTTGGGATGGGACTGGAAGTCTCCAGCCCTGGGTTGTTGATGGATTTGGGAAGGAAACGGGAATTTCCAGGAGGAGGAGGAGGAGGAGGAGGAAGAGGTGGGAAACTCTCTGGCAGTGCTGGGGGGTGCTGAGATGAGACCCCAAAATCAGGGACGGAGCCCCAGGACATCGGGATCTGCTTCCAGACCGTCAGGATTTATCCCCAAAGATTCTGGGATCTGTTCCTTGGCTGTCTATTTCCAGCCCCACACGTCTCCTCTCCCTATTTTTTATTTTTTTTTTAATGGAGAAATTATTATTCAGAGTTTAATATCTTCATGTTTCTATGGAAACTCCGGGGCTGTGCCGGGCGGGGAAGGCCAAACCGGCCGGAAAAATGGGAATATTGGGAAGCTGGGGCAGGGATCTGGGGCTGGATGAGGAGGGAGCGCTGGGAATCCTCAGGGCTATGGGAATGCTGGAAAATGAGAGGAGCAGGAGCTGGGCCTGGGCTGGGGACGGGATCTGCTGGTTGGTGACACTCAGGACGTGGCTTTGGAGTGGCTGTGCTTGTCCCTCCCTCCAAATCCAAACTCAAATCCGAATCTGAATCCGAATCCAAATTCAACCCCAAATCCGAATCCAAATTCAAACTCAAATCCAAATTCAAACCCAAATCTGAATCCAAACCTAAATCCAAATCCAAATTCAAGCCCAATGGTGGTGACAGGGACTTGCCCATGTCCCGTGTCCCCACACCGGGTGCTGGCACAGGGCCCTCCCTGTGTCCCGTGTCCCCAATGGCAGTGACAGGGCCCTCCCCATGTCCTATTCCCCATGTCCCCAATGGTGGTCACAGGGACTGCCCATGTCGTTTGTCCCTGATGGCGGTGACAGGGACTCGCCTGCAGCCGTGTCCCCAATGGCAGTGAAAGGGCTCTTCCCCTGTCCCATGTCCCCAGTGTCAGTGACAAGGACTCGCCTGTGTCCTGTGTCTCCACGCTGGGTGCTGGCACAGGGCCCTCTCCGTGTCCCGTGTCCCATGTCTCATGTCCCATGTCCCCCATGTCGGTGACAGGGCCCTCGTGTCCCGTGTCCCGTGTCCCCGATGTCGGTGACAGGGCCTGCCCGCCGCCGTGTCCCCAATGGCAGTGACAGGGCCTTTGTGTCCCATGTCCCGTGTCCCGTGTCCCCAATGGCAGTGACAGGGCCTTTGTGTCCCGTGTCCCGTGTCCCGTGTCCCCGATGTCGGTGACAGGGCCCTCCCCGTGTCCCATGTCCCATGTCCCGTGTCCCCAATGGCAGTGACAGGGCCCTCCCCGTGTCCCGTGTCCCGTGTCCCCCATGTCGGTGACAGGGCCTGCCCCGTGTCCCGTGTCCCCAATGCCGGTGACAGGGCCTGCCCGCGGCCGTGTCCCCAATGGCAGTGACACAACCCTTGTGTCCCATGTCCCGTGTCCCGTGTCCCCAACACCGGTGACAGGGCCTGCCCGCGGCCGTGTCCCCAATGGCAGTGACAGGGCCCTTGTGTCCCATGTCCCCCACGTCGATGACGGGGCCTGCCCACGGCCATGTCCCCAGTGGCAGTGACACAGCCCTCGTGTCCCATGTCCCGTGTCCCCAATGCCAGTGACAGGGCCTGCCCGCGGCCGTGTCCCCAATGGCAGTGACACAGCCCTCGTGTCCCGTGTCCCGTGTCCCCCATGTCGGTGACAGGGCCTGCCCCGTGTCCCGTGTCCACAATGCCGGTGACAGGGCCTGCCCCATGTCCCATGTCCCCAATGTCAGTGACAGGGCCCTCCCCATGTCCCCAATGGTAGTGACAGGGCCCTCGTGTCCCGTGTCCCGTGTCCCCCATGTCGGTGACAGGGCCCTCATGTCCCATGTCCCGTGTCCCGTGTCCCCCATGTCGGTGACGGGGCCTGCCCGCGGCCGTGTCCCCGTGGTGACGCCGGGGAAGGTGTGTCACGTCCCCGCCGCTGTCACAAGGGATCTGATCACGGGAGAAGGGGAAAGGTCAGCGGGAAAAGCGCCCGAGGGTGTCACAGGTCCCTGTGTCCGTGCCGCTGCGTGTCCCTGGGTCAGAAATGGGAAAAAACACAAAAATCTCCAAGGTTTTTTAAAAAAAAAGACATGGGAATATTTTAAAAATTCAAAAAGAAAAACACTTTAAAAATTCCAAAAATAAAATGTAAAAATATGAATAAATTGAAATATAAATAAATATATAAATATATATGGTATAGATAAAAATGCATACAAATATATATTTTTAATATATATAAAAATATATACAAATATATAAAATATCTATGTATATATAAATAATATAGATAAAATATAGATAAATAAATAAAACGATTACATAAAATATATATAAATAAAAAACCAAATATAAATATATAAAAATATATAAAAATATATAAAAATATATAAAAATATATAAAAATATATAAAAATATAAATATATATAAATATAAATGTATATATATAAATATATATACAAATAAAAATACAAAATATATATATAAAAATAAAAAATATTTTAACCTTAAAACAAAACCAATAAAAAGAAATACCACGCAGAATAAAAGTATTGAGCTATCAAATGCATAAAACTTTACATGATTAAATAAACGAATAGATAAAGTGATAGAAAAATATTAGACTATTAAAATATGAAATAATAAAAATATCTATAAATGATAAAAAGATAATACAATATCTTTTATTAAAAGATAAACGCAATAAGACTAATAAAAATACAAGAATAATGAAAAATAAAGATTTATAAATACAGAAATAATATTAAAACCACAAAACTGTAGAAGTGGCGAGCAGAGGAGGAGCCTTTGGGGCGGCGTTTGGCCGCCACCGGAAACGTAATTATTTATTTTTAATGGAAAATAAAACTCGGCGCTGCTCCGGGGGTCTGGCAAACGAGGGAAGATGGTGGGAATAACGGGAATGACAATGGGAATAACGGGAATGACAATGGGAATAATGGGAATAATAATGGGAATAATGGGAATAACGACGGTAATAATAATGGGAATAACGGGAATAATGACCAGAATAATAATGGGAATAATAACAGGAATAACGGGAATAACAACGGGAATAACAATGGGAATAACGGGAATAACAATGGGAATAATGGGAATAACAATGGGAATAATGGGAATAATAATGGGAATAATGGGAATAATAATGGGAATAACGGGAATATTAACGGGAATAACAGCGGGAATAACGGGAATAACAACAGGAATAAGGGGAATAATAACAGGAATAATGGGAATAATAATGGGAATAATGGGAATAACGGGAATGACAATGGGAATAATGGGAATAATAATGGGAATAATAACAGGAATAACAGGAATAACAGGAGGAATAAGGAGGCTGAGCCGCCAGCCCCCAGCGCCGCCGGGCCGAGCCCAGATTTCTCTGCCCTAATTCCCGGGAAATCCAGGCGAAGGCTGATCCCGGCTGTCGTTTTCTGGGAATGTCGGGAGCTGGGAAAGGGGTTTGGGGCGGCCTGTGGGGTCTTGGGGCCGGGGAGATCGAGGAGTGATGAGCCCCGGCCCTGGGGAATTCCTTCTTTTGGGGCGATTTGTGGTGGGATATTTGCTCCTGGGGGATCAAGGGTGGGGTGTGGGGCAGGAGTAGGGTCGGGGGGTGGAGTGATGGGGGATTTTGGGGTCCCCATGGCTGTGGGGTGGATTCACGGGGGATTTTAGGGTCCCCATGGCTGTGGGGTGGATTCACGGGGGATTTTGGGGTCCCCATGGTTGGAGTGTGGAGTTATGGGGGACTTTGGGGTCCCCATGGCTGTGGGGTGGAGTGATGGGGGATTTTGGGGTCCCCATGTTTGGGGTGTGGAGTGACTGAGGATTTTGGGGTCCCCATGGCTGTGGGGTGAAATTATGGGGGATTTTGGGGTCCCCATGGCTGTGGGGTGGATTCACAGGGGATTTTGGGGTCCCCATGGCTGTAGGGTGGAGTTATGGGGGATTTTGGGGTCCCCATGGCTGTGGTGTGGAGTGACAGGGGATTTTGGGGTCCCCATGGCTGTGGGGTGGACTCACGGGGGATTTTGGGGTCCCCATGGCTGTAGGGTGGAGTGACGGGGGATTTTGGGGTCCCCATGGCTGTGGGGTGGAGTGACAGGGGATTTTGGGGTCCCCATGGCTGTAGGGTGGAGTGACGGGGGATTTTGGGGTCCCCATGGCTGTGGGGTGGAGTGACAGGGGATTTTGGGGTCCCCATGGCTGTGGGGTGGAGTGATGGGGGATTTTGGGGTCCCCATGGCTGTGGGGTGGAGTGATGGGGGATTTTGGGGTCCCCATGGCTGTGGGGTGGAGTGATGGGCGATTTTGGGGTCCCCATGGCTGTGGGGTGGAGTGACGGGGGATTTTGGGGTCCCCATGGTTGGAGTGTGGAGTGACGGGGGATTTTGGGGTCCCCATGGCTGTGGGGTGGAGTGATGGGGGATTTTGGGGTCCCCATGGCTGTAGGGTGGAGTGACGGGGGATTTTGGGGTCCCCATGGTTGGAGTGTGGAGTTATGGGGGATTTTGGGGTCCCCATGGCTGTGGGGTGGAGTGATGGGGGATTTTGGGGTCCCCATGGCTGTGGGGTGGAGTGACGGGGGATTTTGGGGTCCCCATGGTTGGAGTGTGGAGTTATGGGGGATTTTGGGGTCCCCATGGCTGTGGGGTGGAGTGATGGGGGATTTTGGGGTCCCCATGGCTGTAGGATGGAGTGATGGGGGATTTTGGGGTCCCCACGGCTGTAGGGTGGATTCACGGGGGATTTTGGGGTCCCCATGGCTGTGGGGTGGATTCACGGGGGATTTTGGGGTCCCCATGGCTGTGGGGTGTGGACTGAAGCCCCTCTCCTCTGCGTTCACAAACCAATCGTGTGCAGCACCAGCCCTTTATAAACCTCACCTTTAACCCCCCCAAACCCCCCAAACTCCAACCACCACCCCTTTATTTAACTCCTTTTAACACCCCTTTACAAACCTCATTTTGTATCCCAAAACCCCCCAAAATTCCTGTCAACCCTTAATAAACCTCATTTTTAACCCCAGAACCCCAAAATTCTGACCACCACCCCTTTATAAACCTCATCTTAAACACCCCAAAACCCCAAACATTCCAACCACCCCTTTATAAACCTCATTTTAAACACCCCAAAACCCCCAAAATTCCAGTCACCCCTTTACAAACCCCATTTTTAACCCCAGAACCCCAAAAGTTCTGACCACCACCCCTTTATAAACCTCATTTTAAACACCCCAAAACCCCCAAAATTCCAGTCACCCCTTTACAAACCCCATTTTTAACCCCCAGAATTCCAGTCACCACTTTATAAACCCCATTTTGAACCCCAAAAACCCCCAAATTCCAGTCACCCCTCCACAAACCCCACTTCAAACCCAACACTTCCACACAACCCCCTCACCGCGTTTTCCAAACCACTCCCAAAATTTAAAAAAAAATCACATTATTTTTTTTCCTTTCCTTTTTTTTTTTTTTTCCCTTCCTCCTTCATCGTCCTAATTTTAATTTTTTAATTTTTTTTCAATTATAATTTGATTATTTTGGAGTGGAAAAAAGGACGAGAGAGGGGAGGGGAGGAGCCGTTCATTAGCTCAGTGCGGCGGCTGAGGAGAGCTGTGAAAAGAGCCGAGGCCTTTTTCCCACGCCCGGAGCAGAGACACAGGGAAAGAGACTCTTTGATTTCAATTTTTTTTTTTTTTTTTTTGGGTGTGTGTGTGTGGTTTTTGTAGGGGTTTTTTTGTTATTGTTGTTATTATTTGTGGGGTTTTTTTGGTGTTTTTGGGGGGTTTTTTTGGGTTTTTTTGGTGGGGTTTTGGGTTTGTTTGGGTGGGTTTTGGTTGTGATTTTTTGGGTGTTTTTATTTTTGGGGGGGGCGTTTGGGTTTTTTTATTTTTTTAGTTGGGTTTTGGAGGTTTTTTGGGGGGGGGGTTTGGGATTTTTTAGTGGGTTTTTTGGGGGGATTTTTTGGGGTTTTTTTGGGTTTTTTTCTGTTTGTTTTGGGGTTTTTCTTTTGGTTTTGGTGGGAGGGGTTTGGGGGGGTTTGGTGGGATTTTTTTGTTTGTTTTTTGGGGGGAATTTTTTTGTTTGTTTTTCTTTGGGTTTCGGGGTTTTTTTGGGGGGGTTGATTGGGTTTTTTGGAGGATTTTTTCCGTTTGTTTTGGGGTTTTTGGGGTTATTTTGGGGGTGGTTTTGGTGTTTTTTTTTTTGTTTTGGTGGGGGGGGGGTTGGGTTTTTTGGGGGTTTTGTTTTGGTGGGTTTTTTTTTTGTGGGGGTTTGGGGTTTTTTGGTGTTTTTTTTGTTGTTTTTCTTTTGGTTTTGGGGGGGGTTAGGGTTGGTTTTTTTTTTTTTTTTTGTTGGGTCTGTTTTAGGTTTTTTGGGGACTTTGTTGTTGTTGGTTTTTTGAGGGGGTGGGTTTTTTGGGGAGTTGTGTTTTTTTATGGAGTTTGTGAGTTTTGGTGGGGGTTTTTTGGGTGTTTTCTGTGGGTATTTTTAGTATTTTTGTGGGGGTTTTTAGTGCTTTTTGTGAGGTTCTTTTGGGGTGTTTTTCGTGAGGGTTTTTAGTGGGATTTTTTGAGTGCTTTTTGTGGGGGTTTTTTGGTGTTTCTCGTAGGGGTTTTTTAGTGTTTTCGTGGTTTTTTGGGTTGTTTTCATGGGGCTTTTTTTAGTGTTTTTCGTGTGGAGTTTTTTTAGTGTTTTTCATGAGCTTTTTTAGTGTTTTTCCTGGAGGTTTTTCTTTTGTGGCTTTTCATTGGATTTTTTTTTTTTGTGGTTTTTTTTTCTGGTTGCGTTTGTTTTTTGTTTGTTTGTTTTTGTGTTGTTTTTTTTTGTTGTTGTTGTTGTTGTTTTTTAGGGTGTTTTTTTTAGGGTTTTTTTTTTTCAATATTTTAATTTATTTTTTTTTTAATTTGAATTTATTTATTTTTTTCCCCCCTTCACTTTCATTTCCCATCCCTCCCCCCTTTTTCCTTTTCCCCCCAACACCTGACCCCCGAGGTCAAGCCGAGTGACCCGGGAGCGTGGCCGTGTCCCGCAGCTGCCGAGGGCCGGCCCCAGGAATGTCCCCGAGGTCACAGCTGGACCCGCCGCCGCTGGGACAGGAGGGAGCCAGCTGGGGACACGGCCGGGGGCAGGGGAAGGGGGAATGTCCCTCCCTGGGGGGGTGGGTTCGAGAAAAAATGGGAATTTCCTTCTCTGAGGGGGTTGTTTTAGGGGGAAAATGGGAATTTCCTTCTCTGAGAGATGGTGGGTTGGGAGGAAAATGGGAATTTCCCTCCCTGGCAGTGTTGGGTTGGAGAAAAAATAGGAATTTCCCTCTCTGGGGGATGGTGGGTTCGAGAAAAAATGGGAATTTTCCTCTCTGAGGGGGTGGGTTCGAGAAAAAATGGGAATTTCCCTCTCTGGAGGTGATAGGGTCAGGGGAAAATGGGAATTTTCCTCTCTGGAGGGGGTGGGTTTGAGAAAAAAATGGGAATTTCCTTCTCTAGGGGGGTTGTTTTAGGGGAAAAATGGGAATTTCCTTCTCTGAGGGGGTGGGTTCGAGAAAAAATGGGAATTTTCCTCTCTGGAGGTGGTGGGTTGGAGAAAAAATGGGAATTTCCTTCTCTGAGGTACCATGGGTTGGAGAAAAAATGGGAATTTTCCTCTCTGGAGGTGATGGGGTCAGGGGAAAATGGGAATTTCCCTCTCTAGGGGGGTTGTTTTAGGGGGAAAATGGGAATTTCCTTCTCTGAGGGGGTGGGTTTGAGAAAAAATGGGAATTTTCCTCTCTGAGGGGGTGGGTAGGAGAAAAAATGGGAATTTTCTTCTCTGGGGGTGGTGGGTTTGAGAAAAAAATGAGAATTTCCTTCTCTGAGGTACCGTGGGTTGGAGAAAAAATGGGAATTTTCCTCTCTGGAGGTGATAGGGTCAGGGGAAAATGGGAATTTCCCTCTCTGGAGGTGGTGGATTTGAAGAAAAAATGGGAATTTCCCTCTCTGGGGGTGTTGGGTTGGGAGGAAAAAGAGAATTTCAGTCCTTGGCAGTGTTGGGTTGGGCAAAAATGGGAATTTCCTTCTCTGGAGGTGTCGTTTTAGGGGTAAAAATGGGATTTTCCTTCTCTGAGGGATGGTGGGTTGGGGAAAAATGGGAATTTCTGTCCCTGGCAGTGTTGGGTTGGGAGGAAAATGGGAATTTTCCTCCCTGGGAGTGATGGGGTCAGGGGGAAAATGGGAATTTCCCCCTTGAGGTGATGCTGGGCTGAGGGGAGGCCCTAAATGGGGAGTTTTGGGGTGATTTGGGGGCTCCAAAGGGCGTTCAACCCCCGAATGAGGATTTTTGGGGTGGTTTTGGGGCTCCAAAGGGAGTTCAATCCCCGAATGAGGATTTTTGGGGTGGTTTTGGGGCTGTCGGTGAATTTCAGTCCCCAAATGAGGATTTTTGGGGTGGTTTTGGGGCTGTCGGTGAATTTCAGTCCCCAAATGAGGATTTTTGGGGTGATTTTGGGGCTGCCGGCGGCGTCTCGCTCATCCCAACACATTTATTTTACAACGTTCTGCCCTAAATTAGAGTCAATCAATCGATCAGTTCAATTAATTGACGGAATTAATCAAGAGGCCGCGGTCTGCCCAAGGAATTGAAGTTCCCTCTGCGGCTCCCGGGGTTCGGGAAGGGCCATTTGTGGGGTCACGGCTGAGGGGGCCACGGGGATGGTCGGGATCTGTGGGATTTGTGGCCCAAAAATCCATGAGGATGGTCGGGATTTGTGGGATTTTTGGGATTTGTGGGATTTGTGAGATCTGTGGGATCTGTGGCTCAGAGATCCATGAGGATGGTCCAGATTTGTGGGAATTGTGGTCCAGAGATCCACAGGGATGGTCAGGATTTGTGGGAATTGTGGGAATTGTGGGATTTGTGGGAATTGTGGGATTTGTGGGATCTGTGGCCCAGAGATCCATGAGGATGGTTGGGATTTGTGGGAATTGTGGGAATTGTGGGAATTGTGGGATTTGTGGGAATTGTGGGATTTGTGGGATTTGTGGCGTTTGTGGGTTCATGGCCCAGAGATCCATAGGGATGACCAGGATTTGTGAGATTTGTGGGAATTGTGGGATTTTTGGGATTTGTGGCCCAGAGATCCATGGGGACGGTCGGGATCTGTGGAATTTGTAGGTTCCTCAGCTCTGAGGAACCCCAGTCCCTCTCTCAGCACCTTCATCCTCCTCATCCTCCATGGGAATTCAGCCCCTTGGATTGTTCCAGGGCCACCTCACTCCTCATGGGGCCGAGAACCTTCTCCTCGGCTTTGAGGGACCCAAATCCCTCCTCACCTTCCTCATCCTCCTCATCCTCCTCATCTTCTTCACCCTCCTCATCCTCCTCATCTTCATCACCCTCCTCATCCTCTTCATCTTCTTCATCCTCCTCATCCTCCTCATCCTCTTCATCCTCTTCATCTTCATCACCTTCATCACCCTCCTCATCCTCCTCACCCTCCTCACCCTCTTCATCCTCCTCACCCTCCTCATCCTCCTCGGGCCGGGTTTTTTCTCTTTTCCCCCTTTACTTCCTCCCTGCCCCCCTCATCTCCCTCGCCGAGCCCTGACACTCGATGCGTGGCCCCCCATTTTATTTTATTTTATTTTATTTTATTTTATTTTATTTTATTTTATTTTATTTTATTTTATTTTTTATGTTTTTTATATTTTTTATATTTTTATTTTATATATTTTTGTTTTATCTTTTATTCTATTTTATATTTTATTCTATTTTATCTTTTATTTTGTTTCGTTTCATTTCATTATTTTATTTTATTTGCTATTTTTATTTTATTTTTAATTTTATTTTTAATTTTATTTTCATCTCATTTCACTTCATATTTAATTTAGATTTTAATTTCATTATATTTCACATTTCATTTCACTTCCCTTCACTTCATTATTTTATTTCATCCTATTTTATCCCATTTCATTATTATTATTATTATTTCATATTTTTATTATTTTTATTTATTATTTTATTATTTATTTTGAATATTCTGTTATTATTTCTCCCCCACCCCTCTCCTTTTGAACTACACAGATTTTTTTTCCCCTCTCTCTCTCGTTTCCTCCCCTTCCCTCTCCCAGGCGAAGTTCAAATGCGCGGCGCCGCGTTTATTTATTTATCACCTCCCCGAGCCCGATGTATTATTCATTTATTTAAAAAACGGACGGCAGCTGCGAGCCCCGGGTTTAATCACCGGGTGGGGACGCCTCCTCCTCCTCCTCGTTTTATTTTAGTTTATTTTAGTTTATTTATTTTATTTTTATTTTACTTTATTTTTATTTTATTTTATTTATTTTATTTTATTATTTTATTTTATTTTATTTTTTATTTTATTTTATTTTTATTTTATTTTTATTTTAATTCATTTTAATTTTATTTTGTTTTTTATTTTATTCATTTTATTTTATTATTTTATTATATTTTTATTTTTATTTTTATTTTTATTTTATTTATTTTATTTTATTTTTTTATTTTATTTTATTATATTTTTATTTTTATTTTTATTTTATTTTTCTTTTATTTTTTATTTTATTTTTTATTTCATATTTAATTTTATTTCATTTTATTTTATTTTATTTCATTTTATTTCATTTCATTTCATTTCATTTTTATTTTATTTTTTTTATTTTCTTTTATTTTCTTTTCTTTTCTTTTATTTTATTTTTATTTTATTTTATTTTATTTTATTTTATTTTATTTTATTTTATTTCATTTCATTTTATTTATTTATTTTATTTTTCTTAAACCTCACTCCTGAGTGACCAAAAACCGTCCCCAGCGCCTCTGGAGCCGCCCTGAGCCCTCGGTTTTCTTGGGGTTGTTGTTGTTGTTGTCTTTTCTCTCTCTGTTTTTTGGGGAGAGGTTTGGGGACAAGGAGGTGACACTGTGCTGTCACCGGTGTGAGGATGAGGAGGATAAAAGAGGGTGGCAGGGGATGGGGTGGAAGGAGAGAGAGAGGAAAAAAAGGTGGGAAAAGGAGAAAACGAGGCTGGGGTTTGTTCATTTCCTTCTCTGGATTGGAGCATCCCAAAAAAACCCTAAAAAAACCCCCAAAACGGGTCCCGGGAGCAGCTGGAAGGGGATAAATGCCAGGAACCCCAAAAAACCCCACAAAAAACCCCAAAATAGTTCCCAGGAGCAGCTGGGAGTGGTTAAATCCCAAGGAATGCACTGGAACCCAAAAAAAAACCCTAAAAACCCCAAAAGAGCTCCCAGGAGGTGATGGAAATGGTCAAATCCCAGGAAAAACACTGGAACACCCCCAAAAACCCCACAAAAAACCCCAAAAGAGCTCTCAGGAGCTGATGGAAATGGTTAAATCCCAGGAAAAGCACTGGAACACCCCGAAAAAGCCAAAAAACCCCTAGAAAACACCCCAAAACAGCTCCCAGCAGCAGCTGGAAGGGGATAAATCCCAGGAACCCCAAAAAACCCCACAAAAACCCCAAAAGAGCTCCGGGAGCAGATGAAGGGGATAAATCCCCGTAAAAGCACTGGAACACCCCCAAAAACCCCAAAACCCTGCAAAAAAAAACCCAAAAGAGCTCCGGGAGCTGATGAAGGGGATAAATCCCAGGAAAACCACTGGAACACCCCCAAAAACCCCACTAAAAACCCCAAAAGAGCTCTGGGAGCAGCAGGAAAGGGGATAAATCCCAGGAACCCCAAAAAAACCCCACCAAAAACCCCAAAAGAGCTCCCGGGAGCTGATGAAGGGGATAAATCCCAGGAAAACCACTGGAACACCCAAAAAACCCCCAAAAAACCCCAAAAGAGCTCCGAGAGCAGCAGGAAAAGTTTAAATCCCAAGAAAAGTACTGGAACACCCCCAAAAAAACCCCTTAAAAAAACCCCAAAAGAGCTCCAGGAGCAGCTGGAAAAGTTTAAATCTCAGGAACCCCAAAAAAAACCCACAAAAATTCCCAAAAGAGCTCCCAGGAGCAGATGGAAATGGTCAAATCCCTGGAAAAACACTGGAACACCCCCCAAAAAACCCTTAAAAATCCCCAAAAGATCTCCCGGGAGCTGATGAAGGGGATAAATCCCAGGAAAACCACTGGAACACCCCAAAAACCCCAAAAAAACCCCAAAAAATCCCCCAAAAAACCCCAAAAGAGCTCCGGGAGCTGATGGAAATGGTCAAATCCCAGGAAAAGCACTGGAACACCCCAAAAAAACCCCAAAAACCCAAAAAAACCCCACAAAAACCCCAAAGATCTCCGGGAGCAGCAGAAGTCCCGATCCCAGGCGCAGTGGGTTTGGACGGGGCTGCGCATCCGGGGGGGAAATGAGAGGAAATTCCATTTTTAGGAGGATTAATGTCGATTTACCTTAATTAATTTGGGGGTTTGAGTCGTGGGGGGAAAAGGTTTTTTTGGGGTGTAAATCCAAACTGGAAATGGGGAGAAAATTAGAATTTTTGGGGTGTGAATCCAACGGAAATGGGGAGAAAAAGTCGAATTTTTGGAAATTTTTGAGGAATCAGCTCAAGGAAGGGGCGGGATTTTTGGGAGTGTAAATCCAACTGGAAATGGGAATTTGGATTTTTGGAGGTGTAAATCCAACTGGAAATTGGGGTGTAAAAAGTGGAATTTTTTGGATTTTTTGGGGAATCAGCTCAAGGAAAGGGTGGAATTTTTAGGGGCGTAAATCCAACTGGAAATTGGGGGAAAAAAGTTGAATTTTGAGGAAATCAGCTCCAGGAAAGGGCGGGATTTTTAGGAGTGTAAATCCAACTGGAAATGGGAATTTGGATTTTTGGGGTGTAAATCCAACTGGAAATAGGGAATTTGGATTTTTGGGGGTGTAAATCCAACTGGAAATGGGGTGTAAAAAGTCAAATTTTTAGAATTTTTTGAGGAACCAGCTCAAGGAAGGGGCGGGATTTTTAGGGCTGCAAATCCAACTAGAAACAGGATCCAAATTAATTTATTTTTCTTTTTCTCTGGGAATCCCAACCATCCATCTCCAGGAAAGAGATACGATAAAAAAAACAACCCAAACTAAAATTTATTTTTTTTTTTTCCCTTTTTTCCACCCCACCTCGAGACGACAACAGGGACACATCCAACCCTACAGAAACCCCCACGAAACGGTTAAAATATCCTTTAAACCCCCCCTCTGAGGAACCCTCATCAAGGCCGGTCGCTAATTAAGACAGCTCCGTGCTCCTGGCGGGGGGCAGCGCATTGTCCGCTCGGCCGGGTGATGTAATCCCCGAACAAAGCCTCGCCCGGCTCCGCTCGGGGGAAAACAGCCCAAAAAAAAAAGGGAATTGAGGGTTTAAGCCAATGAGATAATTACCCGCCTAAACAACCCGGGAGTGGGGGGTGATTCCGCCGCCCTCTGCTCGAGTCTGCTGCTGCTGCTTCTTCTTCTTCTTCTTCTTCTTCTTCTTCTTCTTCTTCTTCTTATTATTATTATTATTATTATTATTATTATTACTATTACTATTTATTTTTTCTTCTTCTTCTTTTTCTTCTTCTTCTTTCTTCTCCTTTCTTCTTTCTTCTTCTTTCTTCTTCTTCTTCTTCTTCTTCCTGTTATTACTATTATTACTATTATTATTATTTCTCCTTCTTCTTCTTCTTCTTCTTTCTTCTTCTTCTTTTTCTTATTATTATTGTTATTATTTCTCCTTCTTCTTCTTCTTCTTCTTCTTCTTATTTCTTCTTCTCCTTCTTCTTCTTCTTCTTCTTCTTCTTCTTCTTCTTCTTCTTCTTCTTCTTCTTCTTCTTCTTCTTCTTCCTCCTATTATTATAATTATTATTATTTATTTCTTCTTCTTTCTTCTTCTTCTTTCCTCTTCTTTCTTCTTCTTCTTCTTCTTCTTCTTATTATTATTATTATTATTATTAATTTCTTCTCTCTTCTTCTTCTTCTTCTTATTTATTTATTTCTTTATTTATTTCTTATTCTTCTTCTTTCTTCTTTCTTTCTTCTTCTTCTTCTTCTTATTGTTATTATTTCTCCTTATTATTATTATTATTATTATTTCTCCTTCTCCTTCTCCTTCTTCTTCTTCTTCTTCTTCTTCTTCTTCTTATTATTATTATTATTATTATTATTATTATTATTATTATTATTATTATTATTATTTCTCCTTCTTCTCCTTCTCCTCCTGTTCCCCGAGGAGGCGCTGGGTCAGGCTGGCGGAGTTTGGGGATGTGGGGTTGGGGTGGAATCCGGTGGGAAAGTTTGTCCTACACGGGAATCTGAGCCCTAAAAACCATCAGGGAAATGTGGGCTGTGGGGTCAGGGGTGGGACACGCTGGAAAATTCATCCTGCCTAAAAATCTGAACCCTTAAAAGCATCAGCAAAATGAGGGCTGTGAGGTCGGGGTGGAGCCTGCTGGAAAAAGTTCATCCTACCCCAAAAATCTGCATCTGAACCATAAAAACCATCAGGGAAATGTTCTGGGAAATGAGGGATGTGGGGTCGGGGTGGAAAATTCATCCTACCCTAAAATTCTGCATCTGAACCCTAAACTCTGCATCTGAACCCTAAAAAGGAGCAGGAAAATGAGGGATGTGGGGTCGGGGTGGGACACGCTGGAAGAGTTCATCCTACCCCAAAAATCAGAATTTGAACCCTAAAAACCAGCCGGGAAATGTTCTGGGAAATGAGGGATGTGGGGTGAGGGTGGAAAATTCATCCTACCCTAAAATTCTGCGAGCGAACTCTAAAAAGCAGCAGGAAAATGAGGGATGTGGGGTCGGGGTGGGACACGCTGGAAAATTCATTCTACCCTAAAAATCTGCATCTGAACCCTAAAAATCTGCGTGTGAACCCTAAAATTCTGCGTGTGGACCCTAAAATCCCGGCAGATGCGGGCTGTGGGGCCGGGCTGGAGTCCCGGGACGCTGGCGGAGCTCAGGCGGGACGGGATTTGGGATTTTCCCGACGCTCTGACCCCACCGTGACCCCACCGTGACCCCACCGTGACCCCACCGTGACCCCACCGTGACCCCGGGGAAGGGTCTGGGCTGCTCCGTGTCCCGGGGGGGGTCTGGCCTCGTCCGCGCACCGAGAACCCGGGTAAAGGTTAAAGTTTGGGGGAAAATTGGGGGAAACAGAATTCCGTGTTTTCCTCAAGTGTCAGCATTTGCAGAATCCCAGAATTTATGAACCTCAGAACCCCAAAATCTCAGAATTCCAAAATCTCAGAATCCCAAACCCCAGAATCCCAGAACCTCAGAATCCCAAACCCCATAACCCTGTAACCCCATAACCCCCAAATCCCAGAACCCCCAAATCCCATAACCCGAGAATCCCAAATCCCAGAATCCCAAATCCCAGAATCCCAATTGGGGGAAACAGAATTTTTGGAGTCACCAGTGAGAATTTTGGGGTCACCAATGAGATTTTGGGGTCACCAGTCAGAACTTGGGATCACCCGTGAGATTTTGGGGTGATCCATGAGATTTTGGGGTCCCCAGTGAGAATTTTGGGGTCACCAGTGAGAATTTGGGGTGATCCATGAGAATTTTGGGGTCACCAGTGAGAATTTTGGGGTCACCAGTGAGATTTTGGGGTCACCAGTGAGAATTTGGGATCACCTGTGAGATTTTGGGGTGATCCATGAGATTTTGGGGTCACCAGTGAGAATTTGGGGGTGACTCATGACGATCTGAAGGCGATCAATGAGATATTTTGGGATAACCCATGAGAATTTGGGGTCACCAGTGAGAATTTGGGGTCACCAGTGAGAATTTGGGGTGATCCATGAGAATTTTGGGGTCACCAGTGAGAATTTGGGGTGACCCATGAGAATTTGGGGTCACCGGTGAGATTTTGGGGTCACCAATGAGATTTTGGGGTCACCCGTGAGATTTTGGGATGATCCATGAGATTTTGGGGTCACCAGTGAGAATTTGGGGGTGACCCATGATGATTTGGAGGCGATCAATGAGATTTTTGGGGGGTGATCCATGAGAATTTTGGGGTCACCAGTGACATTTTGGGATGACCCATGAGATTTTGGGGTCACCAATGAGAATTTTGGGGTCACCAGTGAGATTTTGGGATAACCCATGAGATTTTGGGGTCCCCGGTGAGATTTTGGGATAACCCATGAGATTTTTGGGTCACCAGTGAGATTTTGGGGTGACCACTGAGCATTCGGAGCTGACAGAACCCCTCACCCCATTTCTTGCAGAGCACAGCCGCTGCCCTGACCCCGGGAACATCCAACGGAAAAAATCCCGCAACTTTGGGAATCCCCCAAATCCCCGAGACCCCAAAACCCGCGGGATGGAGCAGCCCCCAGCCCTGGAAACCGGGAAAAAAAAACCCCATCTTTGGGATTTTTATGGGATTCTGGAGCCGCCCTAATCCCATGGGATCATCGCGACATCACCTCCTCCTCCCGAGGATCCTCCCTCTGCTCCACGGGGTAAGTTTGGGATTTTAATATTATTTTTCCCCCTTTTTTTTCCTCTCTTTTCCTCAAGGCTGCTCAGAACTTTGGGATTTCCACACGAGGAGTCATCCCCATCCTTTTCCCCGTTGTTTTATGGGGGAAAAAAAACCCCAAAAAGCTCGTTTTTATCCTAATTTTATTGATATTTCTTTTTTTTAATGATCATCCCACCCCTTCCCTGAGCTGGCTCTTTGGAGATCCCAAAAACTCCATTTTTTCCCTCAATTCCAGTTCGATTTATACCCCAAAATCTTCCCCCCAGGGCTCAAAATCCATCCTTTGATGGGTTTTTAATCCCAAAAGTGGAATTTCCTCTCATTTCCCCCCACCCGGGTGTGGAGCCCCGTCCAAACCCACTTCTCCTGGGATTTAAACTTCTCCTGCTGCTCCTTGGAGCTCTTTTGGGGTTTTTTGTGGGGTTTTTGTGGGTTCCTGGGATTTATTCCATTCCAGCCGCTCCTGGGAGCTCTTTTGGGGTGTTTTTTAGGGTTTTTTGGGGTGTTCCAGTGCTTTTCCTGGGATTTATCCCATTCCAGCTGCTCCCGGAGCTCTTTGGGGTTTTTTGTGGGGTTTTTGGGGGGTTCCTGGGATTTAACCATTTCCAGATGCTCCTGGGGGCTCTTTGGGGTTTTTTGTGGGGTTTTTTTAGGGTTCCTGGGATTTATTCCCATCCAGCCGCTCCTGGGAGCTGTTTTGGGGGATATTTTTGTAGGTTTTTTTGGCGACTTCCTGGAATTTAACATCTTCCTGCTGCTCCTTGGAGCTCTTTTGGGGTTTTTTGTGGATTTTTGGGGGGTTCCTGGGATTTATCCCCTTCCAGCTGCTCCTGGGAGCTGTTTTGGGGTGCTTTTTAGGGTTTTTTGGGTGTTCAGCGGTTTTCCTGGCATTTAGGCCCTTCCATTTCCTCCTGGGACCTTTTTTTTTGGTTTTTTTTATGGGTTTTTTGGGGTGTTCCAGTGCTTTTCCTGGGATTTATCCCATTCCAGCTGCTCCTGGGAGCTGTTTTTGGGGTATTTTTGTGGGTTTTTTTGGCGACTTCCTGGAATTTAACATCTTCCTGCTGCTCCTTGGAGCTCTTTTGGGGTTTTTTGTGGATTTTTGGGGGGTTCCTGGGATTTATCCCATTCCAGCTGCTCCTAGGAGCTGTTTTTTGGTTTTTTTGGATTTTTTGGGGGGAGTTTATGGGACTTAACCCCTTCCAGCTGCTCCTAGGAGCTGTTTTGGAGTATTTTTGTGGGTGGTTTTGGCGACTTCCTGGAATTTAACCCCTTCCTGCTGCTCCTGGGATCTCTTTTGGGGTTTTTTGTGGGGTTTTTTTTGGTTTTTTTATATGTTTTCTCTCTCCACGTGACAGCCGAGCCGTCCAAAACATTCGGAGAAATCGCTTCCACCTTTCCTGGGCTGAGCCCGGCGGCCAGCAACGGGGTTTTTCAGCTTTCCCTGGTTTTATTATTCCAGTTTTTCCTGATTTTTTCAGCTTTCCCTGGGTTTTTTCCCAGTTTTCCCTGTTGGTTTTTTTTTTTAATGATTTATTTTATTTATTTTTTATTTTTTTTTATTTCAGCTTTCCCTTGGGTTTTTTTCCCTCCAGCTTTTCCTGATTTTTTCAGTTTTCCCTGGGTTTTTTCCAGTTTTCCCTGTGTTGTTTTTTTTTTTAATTTTTTTTTAATTTTTTTTTTTAATTTTTTCCAGCTTTTCCTGGGTTTTTTTTCTCCAGTTTTTCCTGATTTTTTCAGCTTTCCCTGGGTGGTTTTTTTTTTTTCCAGTTTTCCCTGTTTTTTTATTCCAACTTTCCCTGATTTTTTTCCCCAGGGATTTTCTTCCTCCCAAATGCACATCGGGGTTGGAGGGATGAGGGAAAATTTTTAACTATTATTATTAAATTTTATTTTATTTTATTTTTATTATTTTCCTGATTTTTTCCCCTCCCTCCCAAAAACTAAAATTTCCCCAATCTCAGGACTGGGATCAGCTTTGCCCCATGGGGATGGGGCTGGATTTGGGATCCCAAATCCGGGCCGAGAGGCCTCAAAATTCCCAAATTCCGGATATTTCCCGCTTTTTCCCGCCTCATTCCCAGATTTTGACTCTCCAAGGTCTCATTCTCCTCTTCCTCCTTCTGCTCTTTTTCTTCTTCCTCCTCCCTCTATTTCCTCCTCCTCCTCCTCCTCCTCCTTCATCTCCTGCTTTTCCTCCTCCTCTTCCTCCTCATCCCCCTCCTCCTGCTTTTCTTCCTCCTCATCCTCATTCTCTTCATCCTCCTCCTTCTCCCACTTTTCCTCCTCCTTTTCCTCATCCTCCTCCTCCTCATCCTCCATCTCCTGCTTTTCTTCCTCCTCTTCCTCATCCTCCTTTTCCTCCTCCTCTTCCTCCTCCATCTCCCGCTATTCCTCCTCATCTTCATCTCCCTCCTCTTCCTCCTTCTCCCACTTTTCCTCCTCCATCTCTTTCTATTCCTCCTCCTTCTCTCACTTGTCCTCCTCCTTTTCCTCCTCTTCATCCTCATCCTCCTTTTTCTTCCTCCTCCTCCTCCTCTTCTTCCTTCTCCCGCTTTTCCTCATCTTCATCATCCTCCCCATCCCTCTCCTCCTCCTCCTCCTCCTCCTCTTCCTCTTCTTCCTCCAGCTCCTGCTCTTCCTCCTCTTCCTCCTCATTCTCTTCATCCTCCTCCTCCCTTTTCCTTCTCCTTTTCCTCCTCATCCTCATCCTCCTCCTCCCTTTTCTTCCTCCTCCTCTTCCTCCCTCTTTTCCTCCTCCTCTTCATCCTTCATCTCCTGCTATTCCTCCTCTTCCTCCTCTTCTTCCTTCTTCCGCTTTTCTTCCTCTTCATCCTCCTTCTCCTCCTCTTCCTCCTTCTCCTCCTCTTTCTCCTTCTCATCCTCTTCCTCCTTCTCCTGCTTTTCCTCTTCCTCTTCCTCCCTCTTTTCCTTCTCCTCTTCCTCCTGCATCTCCTTTTATTCCTCCTCCTCATTCTCTTCATCCTCCTCCTTTTCTCACTTTCCCTCCTCCCTTTTCTTCCTCCTCCTCCTCTTTTTCTTCCTCCTCCTCCTCTTTTTCTTCCTCCTCCTCCTCCTCCTCCTCCTCGGGCCCTGGGACCCCCGGCGGCCCCAGAAAGGAGCGGACCCTGGGACACCATCTGCGCGGCTGCTCCCACGCCCGGGCCGTGGCCTTTTTATGCAAAAAGGGGAATTAATTAGATTTGAATATGCTAATTAAGCCATCAACTCCCTCCCCCTCCTCCCCCTCCTCCTCCTCCTCCTCCTTTCCCCTCTCCTCCCCAGCCGGGAGCTCATCACGAGGTTCCCTTTTTTGTCTCTTTCTTCTCTCTCCTTTCCCTTTTTTCCTGCTTTTTTTTTTTCATTTTTCCCCAATTTCCCCCCATTTTATTCCCTATTTCCCCCCAAATTTCCCCAATTTTTCCCCCCAAATTTCCCCAATTTTTTCCCCAATTATTCTCCATTTTCCCCATTTATTCCCCCCTAATTTTCCCCAATTTCCCCCATTTTTTTGCCAATTATTCCCTCATTTTCCCCTATTTCCCCCCAATTTTTTCCCCATTTTTTCCCCAATTATTCTCCCTGAAAGGAATCCCAAAAACTCCCCAGGGGAATGGGGAATCCCATTCCTGATCCCATTCCTGGTCCCGTGGTTCCTCAATGGGGGAAAAATCGGCGAATAATTGTGGGAAAAATTGGGGGAATAAATGGGAAAAATGGAGAGAAAATTTGGAGCAAATCGGGCAAAAAATGAGGGAAAAGTTGGGAAGAATTGGAGGAAAATTGGGGGAAAAATCCAGAAGAATTGAAGGGAAATTGGGGAAAAAATGGGGGAAAATTGGGGAAAAATTGGGAGAAAATTGGGGGTGAAAATGGGAGAAAATTGGAGGGAAATTGAGGTTAAATTGGGGGAAAATTGGGGGGAAATTGGAGAAAAATTGGGAGAGAATTGGGGAAAAAATCGGGAAAATTGGGGGGGAAATAGGGAAAAATGGGGGAAAATTGGGGAAAATTGGGAAAAATGGGGGAAAATTGGGAAAAAATAGGGAAAACACCAGCAGGAATGCGGAGAGGAGCCCAAAAAAACACTCAACAAAATCCCAAATTCTCCAAATTTTCACCGAGGAAACGGTGATTTTTTTTTTTTACAGGATTTCTTTGTCGGGTTCCTCCCTCCCCGAGGCCTCCCAGTATGCAAATCAGCTCATTTGCATATTCCGAGCAGCTGAGGGGGGGGCGGGGGGATGCTGCAGACACCGAAATGAGGCCCCATCATCATCATCATCATCATCATCATCATCATCATCATCATCATCATCAAAGCCGAGGTGCCCAGCGGGTGAGCGGAAGGAGAAATTCTTATTTTTTGCTTTTTTTCTCTCTCTCTTTTTTGCTTTTTATTTTTTTCTCTTTTTTTTTTTTTTTTCCTTTTTTTTGCCTTTTTTTTTTTTTTTTTTTTTTACCATTTTTGGGGGTTTTTTTGCCCTTTTTTGCTTTTTCTTCCCACCCCCTCAATAATTATTACAGAGCTGAGCGCAGAGATGAGGCTGCCCCTGGGAGAGAAAAAAAAAAAACACCTCAGAAAGGGTTTTCCCCAAAGGGTTTTTTGGGGTCCCAACCCCATCCCCGATGGATTTTTCCCGAATTTTTTGGGATTTTTTTCCCTCAAGTTGATGATTTGAGTTGATCTCCCAGCTCGATTCTGGTCCCGGAGAGTCCAGTTGGTTTTTCCAAGAGATTTTGGGGTCCCAACCCCATCCCAATGGTTTTTTTCCAAATTTTTGGGATTTTTTTCCCCCAAATTGATGATTTGAGGTGATCTCCCAGCTCGGTTCTGGTCCCAGAGAGCCCAGCTGGATTTCCTGAGGGGTTTTTGGAATCCCAACCCCATCCGTGATGGATTTTTCCAAATTTTTTGGGATTTTTTTTTCCCAAGTTGATGATTTGAGGTGATTTCCCAGCTCGATTCTGGTCACACCTCAGAGAGAGAACAGAGGGTTTTCCCCAAAGGGTTTTTTGGGGTCCCAACCCCACCCCAATGTTTTTTTTCCAAATTTTTTTGGATTTTTTCCCCCAAGTTGATGATTTGAGGTGATCTCCCAGCTCGATTCTGGTCCCGAAGACCCCAGCTGGTTTTTCCAAGAGTTTTTTGGGATCCCAACCCCATCCCAATGGTTTATTTCCAAATTTTTGGGGATTTTTTTTTCCCCAAGTTGATGATTTGAGGTGATTTCCCAGCACGATTCTGGTCACACCTCAGAGAGAGCACAGAGGGTTTTCCCCAAAGGGTTTTTTGGGGTCCCAACCCCATTCCCGATGGATTTTTCCAAATTTTTTGGGATTTTTTTCCCCCAAGTTCATGATTTGAGTTGATCTCCCAGCTCTATTCTGGTCCTGGAGAGTCCAGTTGGTTTTTCCAAGAGTTTTTTGGGATCCCAACCCCATCCCAATGGTTTTTTTCCAAATTTTTGGGGATTTTTTTCCCCAAGTTGATGATTTGAGGTGATTTCCCAGCTCGATTCTGATCCCAAAGGGCCCAGCTGGATTTCCTGAGGGGTTTTTGGGGTTCCAACCCCATTCCTGGTGGTTTTTTCCAAGTTTTTAGGGTTTTTTTTCCCCAAATTGATGGTTTGAGGTGACCTCTGAACACGATTCTGGTCCCGTCCACTCGTCCCAAAGAGCCCAGCTGGTTTTCCTGAGAGATGTTTGGTGGCCCAACCTCATCCCAATTCCCAATTCCCAATTTATTCCCAATTTATTCCCAATTTATTCCCAATTTATTCCCAATTCCCATTTCCCATTTCCCAATTTATTCCCAGTTTATTCCCAATTTATTCCCAATTCCCATTTCCCAATTCCCATTTCCCAATTTATTCCCAATTTATTCCCAATTTATTCCCAATTTATTCCCAGTTTATTCCAAATTTATTCCCAATTCCCAATTTATTCCGCCCTTCCCCCAAGTCCTGATTGGATTTATTTGGCGTTAGGTAAATTAAAAAATAAAATCAAAAAATATCTATGAATATAAATTAATGTAGATTAATATGAATTGGTATGAATTAATATAAATGAATATAATATAAATCTATGCATATTAATATATAATATATAACATATAATGTATAATATATAATATACAGTATATATTATGTATACTATATTATATATTATTACATACTAATACAGTATATATTAACATACTGTATATTATATATTATTTCTTGATATAGTATATATATTATATAATATACCGTATTAATACTTTAAATAAATATGAATATAGATCCAAATATAAACATATATTATATAATAGAAATATATTTTTGATCTTATAATTTATATTCTACATTGTATATTTAATATTCTACATTATATATGATATATTGTATTTTACATATTACATATTACATATTACACATTACACATTACACATTACACATTATACATTATATAACATTTACATAGCATGTATTATATATTACATGTGATATATTATATTATATTATATTATATTATATTATATTATATTATATTATATATACTTTTCTACAAACAAAATTTGAAATAATTTAAACAAATTAAAAATTCACATAGATTTAAACAAGTAAAATTTAAAAAAAAAATCGAATAAATTTCCGAAAGGCCTTTTGAGGACACCCTTCCGTGCCTCAGTTTCCCCTCTCCCACCACCCACCTTCACAGAATTCTCCAGCTACGGAACCATCAAACCATCATTGAATTGATTTTGATTTTTGTTTTTAAAAAAAGGAGTTTTTGACGGACTAAAAGGAGAGAAGCGGCTCTGCCCTTGACCCCGCGGCAGCTGGGCCGGGCCTCAATGGGACCTTTGTTTTTGGGGATATTTATGTGTCACCTTGTCGCACGTCCCAAGGCAGAATCCAGGGGATTTATGGCATTTCCAGCTGCTCTCCAGGCCTGCCCACTGCCAGAGGAATTTTTTCTACCATTCTGGGGGTTTTTTTTCCCATCCTGGGTTGTTTTTTTTTTCCCCACTTTATTTTCCCTGAAAAAATCTGATTTAAAAGCGAACAGGTGGGAGAATTTTCCCTCTTTTCCCTTTTATTTTCAAAAAAATCTGATTTAAAAGCGGAGAGGTGGGGGGGTTTCCCTCTTTTTCCTTTTTTTCCCCTAAAAAATTGGGAAATGGGAGCAGGGACATTCCTGCGGACAGCAAGTGACACTGGGTGTGTCCACCTCTGTCCATCCCTGTCCACTCCTGTCCACCCCTGTCCACCCCTGTCCATCCCTGTCCATCCCTGTCCATCTCTGTCCACCCCTGTTCATCCCTGTCCACCCCTGTCCACTCCTGTCCACCCCTGTCCATCCCTGTCCACTCCTGTCCACCCATGTCCACCCCTGTCCATCCCTGTCCACCTCTGTCCATCCCTGTCCACCCCTGTCCACTCCTGTCCACCTCTGTCCATCTCTGTCCACCTCTGTCCCCTCCTGTCCACCCCTGTCCACCCCTGTCCACCTCTGTCCCCTCCTGTCCACCCCTGTCCATCCCTGTCCACCCCTGTCCACTCCTGTCCACCCCTGTCCATCTCTGTCCACCCCTGTCCATCCCTGTCCACCCCTGTCCACCCCTGTCCATCCCTGTCCATCCCTGTCCACCTCTGTCCACCTCTGTCCATCCCTGTCCACCCCTGTCCACTCCTGTCCATCCCTGTCCATCCCTGTCCATCCCTGTCCACCCCTGTCCATCCCTGTCCCCTCCTGTCCACCCCTGTCCATCCCTGTCCACTCCTGTCCACCTCTGTCCATCCCTGTCCACCCCTGTCCATCCCTGTCCCCTCCTGTCCACCCCTGTCCACCCCTGTCCACCCCTGTCCACCCCTGTCCATCCCTGTCCATCCCTGTCCACCTCTGTCCACCTCTGTCCATCCCTGTCCACCCCTGTCCACTCCTGTCCACCCCTGTCCACCCCTGTCCATCCCTGTCCACCCCTGTCCACTCCTGTCCACCCCTGTCCACCCCTGTCCACCCCTGTCCACCTCTGTCCACCCCTGTCCATCCCTGTCCACCCCTGTCCACCCCTGTCCACCCCTGTCCACCTCTGTCCACCCCTGTCCACCTCTGTCCACCCCTGTCCACCCCTGTCCATCCCTGTCCACCTCTGTCCATCCCTGTCCACCCCTGTCCACTCCTGTCCACCTCTGTCCATCTCTGTCCACCTCTGTCCCCTCCTGTCCACCCCTGTCCATCCCTGTCCACCCCTGTCCACTCCTGTCCACCCCTGTCCATCCCTGTCCATCCCTGTCCACCTCTGTCCACCTCTGTCCATCCCTGTCCACCCCTGTCCACTCCTGTCCATCCCTGTCCATCCCTGTCCATCCCTGTCCACTCCTGTCCATCCCTGTCCATCCCTGTCCACCCCTGTCCATCCCTGTCCACCTCTGTCCATCCCTGTCCATCCCTGTCCATCCCTGTCCATCTCTGTCCACTCCTGTCCATCCCTGTCCACCCCTGTCCACTCCTGTCCACCCCTGTCCACTCCTGTCCATCCCTGTCCACCCCTGTCCATCCCTGTCCATCCCTGTCCATCCCTGTCCATCCCTGTCCATCCCTGTCCATCCCTGTCCATCCCTGTCCATCCCTGTCCACTCCTGTCCATCCCTGTCCACCCCTGTCCACTCCTGTCCACCCCTGTCCACCCCTGTCCACCCCTGTCCTTCCCTGTCCATCCCTGTCCATCCCTGTCCACCCCTGTCCATTTGTGTCCACTCCTGTCCATTTGTGTCCACCCCTGTCCATCCACAGGAATTGTCACCTGTCCCCTTTCCCCGTGTCCCAAGGTGTCCCCGGACCCCTTACACACACCCTGACCCCAAATCCTTTTCCTGGGATGTCCCCAAGGGCGCGGCGGGGAGGGGACAGCGGGAACGATTCGGGGTGGCATTTGGGATTTGGGATGGGATTTGGGATTCGGGGTTTGGGATGGGGTTTGGGATGGCATTTGGGATGGCATTTGGGATTTGGGATTGGGGATGAAGTTTGGGATGGGTTTTGGGATTTGGGATGGAGTTTGGGATGGGGTTTGGGATTTGGGATTGGGATTGGGGATGGAGTTTGGGATGGGGTTTGGGATTTGGGATTTGGGATTGGGGATGGAGTTTGTGATGGCATTTGGGATTTGGGATTCGGGGTTTGGGATGGAGTTTGGGATTTGGGATGGGGTTTGGGATTTGGGATGGGATTTGGGGTGATGGGGACACAGCCACCCCCTGGCTGTCCCTTGGGGACATGTCCTGCATCTCTCTGGGCTCACCCCCCCTTTGTCCCGTCCCCAGGTGACCGCAGGGGACATTGTCACCTCCAGGTGACCAGGAACGGCCGGACAAGAGCCGAGGCCGGGCTGGGAGCGTGGCCAGATCCCGGAATTCCCACCCAGGGTAAGGGATTGATCCATCCTCTCCCAAATCCTGAGCCGGAGGGTCCCACCTGAGGGTCCCACCTGGGCCAGGTGACAACGAGGTGACATCCCAGGAGCCACCAAGGCCCCTGAGGCACGAGCAGGACGAGGCTTGGAGGGAAAAAGGGAAAAATTCCGGAGCATTAAAATGCTGGAAGCTCCCAGCCCGTCCCAGTCTGGTGGATTTTGGGGTTTTGTGCCTTTTTCCTGCAGGATTCCCCCAATTCCAGGGGAGTTTCCTTCCCCCAAAAAATGGAATTTTCTCTCCTGGAGAGAGGTCAGGGCTGGTGACAGCCCAGTTCAGGAAAGGAAAAAGAAAATGAAAAAAAGATGAAAAAGAAAAAGAAAAAGAAAAAGAAAAAGAAAAAGAAAAAGAAAAAGAAAAAGAAAAAGAGAAAAAGAAAAAGAGAAAAAGAAAAAAAGAAAAAGAAATCTAAAAAAGTAAAAGAAAAAGAAAAAAGAAAAAGAAAAAAGAAAAAGAAAAAAAAGGAAAAAGAAGAAGAAAAAAGAAGAAAAAAGAAATCATAAAAAGTAAAAGAAAAAGAAAAAAGAAAAAGAAAAAAGAAAAAAGAAAAAAGAAAAAAGAAAAAAAAAAGAAAAATCTTAAAAAGAAGCAATAAATAAACAAAATTTTTAATAAATAAATTTATAAATAAAAGACTAAATAAATAAATTTTAATAAATAAATTTTAAAAGAAATTAAAAATACAAATAAAAGGAGGGGAAAAAAAAAACCAATCCAACCCCAGCGGCCGTGAGGACGAGGAGAAGAAGGAGGAGGAGGAGGAGGAGGGGAAGGAGAAGAGACGTGTCGCAGAGGTCTGAAGAGCAAGCAGTTCACAGGCCCTTTCCTTTTGTCATGGTAAAAAAAATAACAAAACCAAAACCCGAACCACCACCACCACCAAAAAAAAAACCCCACAAAATATTCTCCAGCGAGGGGCAGCTGCTCCACGGAGCGTGAAACGGGAGAGATTTCTCCCTAAAGCCGCGGGACAAAGCGCCTCAAAGCGCCGCCTTTGTGCTCCGCCGAGAGCCTTCTCCGCGTTTTTTATATAAATTATTTTGATTTTTGATTTTGATTTAACGATATTATTATTATTATTATTATTATTATTATTATTATTATTATTATTATTATGCTGGAGGGAGTTAAGAGGAGAAGGGGAGAGAGAGGATCAATGGCAAAGGGATTCAGATTCAGGGGGGGAAATTCCCACCCCCCCCCGCGATGGCCCCAGGAGGAATTGAGGGATGTTGGATGGAATTGAAATTTAAATTTATTTTTTTTTTCTCTCTCTCATTTTTTTTTTTCCCCCAACGACTTTTTTTTGGGATTTATTTGGGGGGGGGATTTTTGGGGGGTTTTTTTGAGGTTTTTTTTGGGGTTTGGGGGAGGTTTTTTGGGGTTTTTTTGAGGGGGGATTTTTATTTTTGGGGGGGATTTTTTGGGGTTTTTTTTGGGTTTTTTTGTCTTTTCTGTTTTTTTTTGTTTTTTGTTTCTGTGTTTTTTTAGGGGGGATTTTTATTTTTTGGGGATTTTTTTGGGGGGGATTTTTTGGTGAGTTTTTTGTTGTTTTTTGTTTGTTTGTTTTTAGGGGGGATTTTTATTTTTGGGGGATTTTTGGGGGGGGAATTTTTTTGGGGGGAATTTTTTTGGTGGGGTTTTTTTGTTGTTTTTTGTTTGGTTTTTTTTGGGGGGGATTTTTACTTTTTGGGATTTTTTGGGGGGGAATTTTTTTGGTGGTTTTTTTGTTGTTGTTTTTTGTTTGTTTTTTTTAGGGGGAATTTTTATTTTTTTGGGATTTTGTGGGGGGATTTTTTGGGGTTTTTTGGGTTTTTTTGTTTGATTTTTTTTTTTTTTTTGAGGGGAGATTTTTATTTTTGGGGTTTTTTTTTTTTCGGGGAGAGGATGGGACTCGTCGAGATTTTTTGGGCTGTTTTTTTTCTGCAAGGGGGCGAAGCCGCCGAATTTCTCGGTGTCCCCGCGGCTTTTGGGCGCTGCCTTTGCTGATGCAAATCGCTGTAAAATCGACCCTCAAAAGGAGCTTTTGTGTCCCCCCGCTCACACCCCGCCCGCGGGGAGAGGCCGCCGGGGCCGGGGCTGCTCCGGGCATCCGTCCTCCGCCTTCCCTCCAGGGCTGGGGATTTTTGGGGGGTTTTAGGGGTTTTTAGGGTTTTTGGGGGTTTTTAGGGTTTTTTTGGGTTTTTTTGGGAGAGAGGGTTGGGACTTTTTTCGGGTTTTAAGGGGTTTTTGGGGTGTTTTGGGGGGATTTCTTGGGGTTTTTTGGGTGTTTTTTAGGGTTTTTTGGGGTTTTTTTGAGGGGGAGTTGGGACTTTTTTCGGGTTTGGGGTTTTTTTTAGGGATTTTTTAGGGTTTTTTTGGTTTTTTTAGGGGTTTTTTTTGGTTGTTTTGGGGGGGAGTTAGGACTTTTTTTGGGGTTTTTGGGGTTTTTTGGGTTTTTAGGGTTTTTTTGTTTATTTTGGGGGATTTTTTGGGGTTTTTGGAGGGTTTTGGGGAATTTTTTGTGCTGAAATCGGCCCTGTGGGCGCTCAGAGGGTCCTGGGGGGCTGCGTTTGTCCTGGACAGGCTGAAGGTGCAGCGCCAGTGTAAAAATTGGGGGGATTTTGGGGGGTTTTGGGGTGTCCAGAGTATAGACAGAGTGAAGGTGATGGATTAGGCTGGTCCCTGGGCTCTGGCAGCCGGGACTGGGTCATTTTGGGGGGAATTTGGGTGAATTTAGGGGGTTTTGGGATGTCCAAGGCACGGGTGATGGAGCAGGCTGGTCCCTGGGCTCTGGCAACCAGGACTGAGTAATTTTGGGTGAATTTAGGGGATTTTGGGGTGCCCAGGGCACGGGTGATGGAGCAGGCTCCTTTCCTGGCCTCTGGCAGCCAGGACTGGGTCATTCTGGGGGTAATTTGGGTGAATTTAAGGGATTTTGGAGTGCCCAGAGGATGGGTGATGGAGCAGGTTTGTCCCTGGGTTCTGGCAGCCAGGTGTGGGTCATCTGGGGGGAATTTTGGTGAATTTAGGGGATTTTGGGGTGTCCAGGACATAGGTGATGGATTAGGCTGGTCCCTGGGCTCTGGCAACCAGGACTGAGTAATTTTGGGGGGAATTTGGGTGAATTTAGGGGATTTTGGGGTGTTCAGGACATAGATGATGGATTAGGCTGTTTCCCTGGGCTCTGGCAGGCGGGGTTGGGTCATTTTGGGGGGAATTTGGGTGAATTTAGGGGATTTTGGGGTGCCCAAAGGATGGGTGATGGTGTACACTGTTTCCCTGGGCTCTGGCAGCCAGGACTGAGTAATTTTGGGTGAATTTAGGGGATTTTGGGATGCCCTAAAAGGATGGGTGATGGATTAGGCTGTTTCCCTGGGCTCTGGCAGCCGGGACTGGGACATTTGGAGTGGGATTTGGGTGAATTTAGGGGATTTGGGGGTGCCCAGAGGATGGGTGATGGTGTACACTGTTTCCCTGGGGTCTGGCAACCAGGTGTGGGTCATTTTGGGGGGAATTTGGGTGAATTTAAGGGATTTTGGGGTGTTCAGGACATAGGTGATGGATTAGGCTAGTCCCTGGGCTCTGGCAGCCAGGATTGGGTCATTTTGGGGGGAATTTTGGGATTTTTGGCACCACACCCCACCGGCCGAGGGGCTGCTGGCTGCTGGTGCAGGGACACACCCGGGGCGGCCCCGGGGAGGATTTTTGGGGTGTCACCCCCCAAAGGCGGGTCCCCGGAGCCCTCGGGGGGTGATGATGATGATGATGATGATGATGATGATGATGATGATGATGATGATGAGGCGGGCACGTGCAGAAGCGACATCTAGCGGGAAGCGCATCCCGTCGCCAGGGAGATCGATATCGCGATATCCCCATATCCCCATATCCCCATATCCCGATATCCCGGTATCCATGGCAACCTGGAGCGGCGGCACCGCGGAGCCTCCGGGAGCGGCGGGAATGATCCCAGATCCCGGGGGAATGATCCTAGATCCCGGGGGGATGATCCCAGATCCCGGGGGGATGACCCCAGATCCCGGGGGGAATGGTCCCAGATCCCGGGGGGGTCCTGGCACTGGGATGTGGGTCCTGGCTCTGGGATTTGTGTCCTGACTCTGGGATGTGGGTCCCGGCACTGGGATGTGGGTCCTGGCTCTGGGATGTGGGTCCGGGCACTGGGATGTGTGTCCTGGCACTGGGATGTGTGTCCTGGCACTGGGATGTGGGTCCTGGCTCTGGGATGTGTGTCCTGGCACTGGGATGTGTGTCCTGGCACTGGGATGTGGGTCCGGGCACTGGGATGTGTGTCCTGGCACTGGGATGTGTGTCCTGGCACTGGGATGTGGGTCCTGGCTCTGGGATGTGGGTCCTGGCTCTGGGATTTGTGTCCTGGCTCTGGGATGTGGGTCCCGGCACTGGGATGTGTGTCCTGGCACTGGGATGTGTGTCCTGGCACTGGGATGTGGGTCCTGGCTCTGGGATTTGTGTCCCGGCACTGGGATGTGGGTCCGGGCACTGGGATGTGTGTCCTGGCACTGGGATGTGGGTCCTGGCTCTGGGATGTGGGTCCTGGCTCTGGGATTTGTGTCCTGGCTCTGGGATGTGGGTCCTGGCTCTGGGATGTGTGTCCTGGCACTGGGATGTGTGTCCTGGCACTGGGATTTGTGTCCTGGCTCTGGGATTTGTGTCCCGGCACTGGGATGTGGGTCCTGGCTCTGGGATGTGGGTCCTGGCACTGGGATTCGCGTGGTGAAACTGAGATTTCGTTCTACTCCTCATTATCCTGCTTTGCTTTAACTGCCAATAAATGAAATTAATTCCCCCGAGCGGAGTCTGGTTTGTGTGGGCCGGCTGAGGAGGGCGGAGTGCAGGAGCTGCTTTGGTGGGTCCCTGGCGTTTCTCCGGGGTTATCCCCCGGCGGGGAGGAGGGAAGACACGCGCACACGATTAACTATTATCGATATTAGCGATATTAGCGATATTATCGATATTAGCGATACCCCGCGCGGGGCTCGGCGCAGCCGGGACTCGAACCCGCGGCCCCGCCGCTCCCCACAGGCCGCGCCCGCGGAACCGCGTGCCGAGCAGAGCCCGCCCCCCGCCCCCGCCGCATTGTCATTGGTCAATAACCTGCCAATCAATGGGAAAGCGATCGAGGATTGGCTGGAAGGAGGGGCGTGGCTGCGGAGGCGTGGCGGAGGGCGGGCTTCCTGCGGGCGCCTTTGCGCTGACCCCGGCATGGTGGGCACGGGCCGGGAGCGGAGCGGGGATGGACCGGGATAGACCGGGGATAGACTGGGATAAACCGGGGATAGACCGGGGATAGACCGGGACCGGACCGGGGATAGACCGGGGATAGACCGGGATTGGACCGGGGATAGACCGGGGATAGACCGGGGATAGACCGGGATAGACCGGGGCTGGACCGGGGATAGACTGGGATAGACCGGGATTGGACCGGGACTGGACTGGGGATAGACCGGGGCTGGACCGGGGATAGACCGGGGATAGACCAGGACCGGACCGGGGATAGACCGGGGATAGACCGGGATTGGACCGGGGATAGACCGGGATAGACCAGGGCTGGACCGGGACCGGACCGGGGATAGACCGGGGATAGACCGGAATTGGACCGGGATTGGACCGGGGATAGACCGGGGATAGACTGGGGCTGGACTGGGCTGGACCGGGACAGCACCGGGAATGGACCGGGGCTGGACCGGGGGGCCCAGGGTTCGGCATGGCCGGGGGCTCCTGGGGTCACCATGGCCAGGGGTCACTGCTCGGGGTCACCATGGCCAGGGGTCACTGCTCGGGGGTCCTGGGGTCACCATGGCCAGGGGTCACTGCCCAGGGGTCACCATGGCCAGGGGTCACTGCCCGGGGGTCACCATGGCCAGGGGTCACTGCTCGGGGGTCCTGGGGTCACCATGGCCAGGGGTCACTGCCCGGGGGTCCCAGCCCAGCCGGGGATCCCTGCAGTGCCACCCCAGGGATTGTCCCTGCCAGAGGATTCCCTGCCCCTGGGTTTCACATCCGGGCTGTCCCGGCCAGTGTCACCCTTGGGTGTCCCCAGCGAGGACAGAGGTGGCCCTGCAGGCTGGCAGGGGGTGTCCCCGTGTCCCCACCCACACTCAGGTGACCCTGGGTGTCCCCAGCGGGGACAGAGGTGGCCCTGCAGGCTGGCAGGGGGTGTCCCCGTGTCCCCCCACGCCCGGGTGACCCCGGATGTCCCCACACAGGCGGTGATGGGGGTGCAGGTGGTGGTCACCCTGCTGGCCGCCAGCCTGATGCAGAAGATGGCCCCTCACTGCTCCTTCGCCCGCTGGCTGCTCTGCAACGGCAGGTATGGCCTGTCCCTGTCCCCTGGGGGGCTCCTGGGGACACCCAGCAGCTGTCACCCCGCTGTCCCCTCAGCCTGTACAGGTACAAGCACCCCACGGACGAGGAGCTCTACGCCCTGGCCGGGAAACAGCAACGCCCCAAGGGCAGGAGGGACAGGTCAGTGTGGTCACCTGTGGGTCAGTGTGGTCACCTGTGGGTCAGTGTGGTCACCTGTGGGTCAGTGTGGTCACCCCTGGGTCAGTGTGCTCACCTGTGGGTCAGTGTGGTCACCTGTGGGACAGTGTGGTCACCCCTGGGTCAGTGTGGTCACCTGTGGGTCAGTGTGGTCACCCCTGGGTCAGCCTGGGCACCCTTGGGTCAGCCTGGGCACCCTTGGGTCAGTGTGGTCACCTGTGGGTCAGTGTGGTCACCCCTGGGTCAGTGTGGTCACCCGTGGGTCAGTGTGGTCACCTCTGGGTCAGCCTGGGCACCCCTGGGTCAGTGTGGTCACCCCTGGGTCAGCCTGGTCACCTGTGGGTCACACCTGGGTCACCCCTGGGTCACCCCTGGGTCAGTGTGGTCACCCCTGGGTCAGTCTGGGCACCCCTGGGTCACCCCTGGAGCACCCCTGGGTCAGTCTGGGTCAGTCTGGGTTACCCTTGGGTCAGCCTGGGTCACCTCTGGGTCAGTGTGGTCACCCCTGGAGCACCCCTGGGTCAGTCTGGGTCACCCCTGGGTCAGTCTGGGTCACCCCTGGGTCAGCCTGGGTCACCCCTGGGTCAGTCTGGGTCACCCCTGAGAGGTGGGAGTGGGTGGGGATGGGGAATGTTTGGGGTTGGGGACAGCGGGGGTCACCCCAGGGTGCACCCCTGTCCCCCCCTGTCCATTTGTGTCCGTCATGTCCACCCCTGTCCATTTGTGTCCACCCCTGTCCACCCCTGTCCACCCCTGTCCATCTCTGTCCACCCCTGTCCATTTACACCCTTGGTGTGTTTTCCTCACCGTGAGGGTTTTCACTCCCCACGCGGTGACACAAGGGACAAGGGCCACCTCCCCGCTGTCCCCACAGGAGGACGAACGGGGTGACAGAGGACAAGCCGCTGTCGGTGCCCTGTGACATCGACCTGCAGCTGGACACCAGCCCCATCACCGCTGTGGACGCGCTGGGTGAGGCCCCGTGTCCCCTCGGGATGTCCCCGGGGCTGTCCCCAGGGTGGTGACGTGTCCCCAGGGTGGTGGCATGTGCCTGCGGGTGTCCCCAGGGTGGTGACGTGTCCCTAGGGTGGCAGCAGGGATGTCCGCAGGGATGTCCCCAGGGTGGTGACACGTTCCCAGGGGTGTCCCCAGGGGTGTCCCCAGGGCTGTCCCCAGGGCTGTCCCCAGGGCAGTGACCCATCCCCAGGGCTGTCCCCAGGGCTGTCCCCAGGGCAGTGACCCGTCCCCAGGGCTGTCCCCATGGCGGTGACCTGTCCCCAGGGCTGTCCCCAGGGCTGTCCCCAGGGCTGTCCCCAGGGCTGTCTCCAGGACTGTCCCCATGGTGGTGACCCGTCCCCATGGCCGTCCCCAGGGCTGTCCCCCGTGCAGTGACCCGTCCCCAGGGCTGTCCCCAGTGCTGTCCCCCGTGCGGTGACCCGTCCCCAGGGCTGTCCCCAGGGCAGTGACCTGTCCCCAGGGCTGTCCCCAGGGCTGTCCCCCGTGCGGTGACCCGTCCCCATGGCCGTCCCCAGGGCTGTCCCCAGGGCTGTCCCCATGGCGGTGACCCGTCCCCAGGGCTGTCCCCTGTGCAGTGACCCGTCCCCAGGGCCGTCCCCAGGGCTGTCCCCAGGGCAGTGACCCGTCCCCAGGGCTGTCCCCTGTGCAGTGACCCGTCCCCAGGGCTGTCCCCAGGGCTGTCCCCCGTGCAGTGACCCGTCCCCAGGGCTGTCCCCAGGGCAGTGACCCGTCCCCCGTGCGGTGACCCGTCCCCAGGGCAGTGACCTGTCCCCAGTGCAGTGACCTGTCCCCAGGGGTGTCCCCCGTGCGGTGACCCGTCCCCCGGGCGGTGACGCGCCGTGTCCCCGCAGTGCTGTGCCATTTCCAGGAGTACCAGTGGCTGGTGGACCTGGCGGTGGTGGCGGGCGCCGTGCAGCTGCTGGCCGAGGGCTGCCTGTGCCTGGGGCTGCCCCACGGTGCCACCAACGTGGGCGTGCTCTGGAGCCTGCTCTGCGTGCTCTGCTGCCTGTATCCTCACACACAGAGAGAGAGTCCTCACACACACAGACACACAGACAGACACACAGACAGCGTATCCTCACACACAGAGAGAGAGAGAGAGCGTGTCCTCACACACAGACACACACAGACAGCGTATCCTCACACACAGACACACACAGACACACAGACACACACACACACACAGACAGCATATCCTCACACACACAGAGACACAGACACACAGACAGCATGTCCTCACACAGAGAGAGAGAGAGACAGACAGACAGCGTATCCTCACACACACACACACAGAGCGTGTCCTCACACACAGACACACACAGACACACACAGACACACACAGACACAGAGAGAGAGCGTGTCCTCACACACAGACACACACACAGACACACAGACAGCGTATCCTCACACACACACAGACACAGAGACACACACACACAGACACAGACACAGCATATCCTCACCTCACACACAGAGAGAGCGTCCTCACACACAGACACACACAGACACACACACAGACACAGACACAGCATATCCTCACCTCACACACAGAGAGCGTGTCCTCACACACAGACACACACAGACCCAGACACAGACACACACACAGCATATCCTCACACACACACACAGACACAGACACAGCGTATCCTCACAGACAGACAGACAGACAGACAGACACACAGACAGCATATCCTCACCTCACACACACAGACACAGACACAGCGTATCCTCACCTCACACACACACAGCATATCCTCACACACAGACACACAGACACAGACACACAGACACAGCATATCCTCACACACACACAGAGACAGCACATCCTCACCTCACACACAGACACACACACAGAGAGACAGCACATCCTCACCTCACACACACACACACAGACACACACAGATACACACACAGACAAAGAGACACACACACAGAGCATATCCTCACACACACATACACATTATTCATTCTTTTAAAATTTTAACTTTTCATTCTTTTAAACTTTTAACTTTTTTTTTTCATTGTCATTTTTAATCCTTTCCACTCACACTTTATTATATTTTTTCCTCCCGCCTGAGCCCTAAAAATGAACTTTAAAGGTTATTTCTATGACCGTTTCTGCAGGTGCCTCACTGAGGAGGAACCGCTGGCGACACTGAGGGAGTTTTGGGGGTGTCCCGGCAGGTTTGGGGGTGTCCCCTGGTGTCCCCAGTTTCCTTGACAGAGTGCCCGTGCTCAGGAAGGTGTTTGCCCTGCTGCTGAGGCACTATTTCAGCTCGGAGGAGGGCGGCGAGCGCTCCGTGTGCCTGGCCTTCGCCCTGCTCTTCCTGCTGCTGGCCATGCTGGCCCTGGCCGTCAGCGAGGAGCTCCTGGAGTTCGGCCTGGACACAGGTGGGGGACAGCCAGGGGACAGCCAGGGGACAGCCAGGGGGGCTGGGGACACGGCACGGGGGGTGCTGTGCACCAGGGGGGTCACTCTGCACCCATGGGGGACACTGCAGACCCACAGGGGTCACTGCGCTCGGGGGGGTCACTCTGCACTCACAGGGGTCACTTTGCACCCATGGGGGTCACTCTGCACCTATGGGGGTCACTGCACACCCATAGGTGTCACTCTGCACTCAGAGGGGTCAGTGCGCCCCGAGGGGGTCACTCTGTACCCATGGGGGTCACTCCTCACTCAGGGGTCACTCTGCACTCACTGGTCACTCCCTGGTCACTCCTCACTCAGGGGTCACTCCAGACCCACAGGGGTCACTCCCTATTCCCAGGGGGTCACTCCCCAGTCACTCACTCACTGGTCACCCCCCGGTCACTGACTGGTCACTCCGCACTCAGGGGTCACTCCACACTCAGGGGTCACTCCCCGGTCACTCACTCACTGGTCACTCACTGGTCACCCCCCGGTCACTCACTGGTCACTCCGTGGTCACTCACAGGTCTGGCCGCAGTCTCTGATAACCTGGAGCCCTTCCTGAAGCCGCGGGGCTGGGAGTGGACGTGAGTGGGGCAGGGGGACATGGGGACATGGGGACATGGGGACATGGGGACATGGGGACAGGGCCCCTTTGGGGACAGGGCCCCTTTGGGGACAGTTTGGGGTGGGAGGGGTCAACACACCGGGTATGGGGACAATGGCCCTGGCACTGTCCCTGCTCTGTGTCCCCAGCCATGTCCCTGCCATGTCCATGTCCCTGCAGTGTCCCCAGCCGTGTCCCTGCTGTGTCGCTGTCCCTTCTGTGTCCCTGCAGTGTCCCCAGCCATCTCCTTGTCCCTGTAGTGTCCCCAGCCCTGTCCCTGCAGTGTCCCTGTCCCTTCAATGTCCCCACCTGTGTCCCTGCAGTGCCCCTGTCCCTGCAGTGTCCCTGTCCCTGCAATGTCCCTGTCCCTTCGATGTCCCCAGCCCCGTGGTGTCCCCAGCCGTGTCCCTGCAGTGTCCCTGTCCCTGCAGTGTCCCTGTCCCTTCAATGTCCCCACCTGTGTCCCTGCAGTGTCCCTGTCCCTGCAGTGTCCCTGTCCCAGCTGTGTCCCAGCAGTGTCCCCAGCCCCGCGGTGTCCCCATCCGTGTCCCTGCAGTGTCCCTGTCCCTGCAGTGTCCCAGCTGTGTCCCCAGCCGTGTCCCTGCAATGTCCCTGTGGTGTCCCCAGCTGTGTCCCCGCTGTGTCCCTGTCCCAGCAGTGTCCCCAGCCCCACGGTGTCCCCATCCGTGTCCCTGCAATGTCTCTGTCCCTGCAGTGTCCCTGTCCCTGCAGAGTCCCTGTCCCTGCAGTGTCCCTGTGGTGTCCCCAGCCGTGTCCCTGCAGTGTCCCAGCAGTGTCCCCAGCCCCGCGGTGTCCCCAGCCCCGCGGTGTCCCCAGCCGTGTCCCCGCTGTCCCCGCAGGCTGCCCCTGGCCAGGCTGGCCTTCAAGCTGGCGCTGGTGGCGCTGTGCTCCTTCCTGGGCACCTGCCTGACCTTCCCGGGGCTGCGCCTGGCACAGACACACCTGGACGCCCTCAGCATGGCCCGGGACAAACCCCTGACACAGTTGGGTGGCACCTGGGGACACCTGGGCGTGGCTGGGGACAGTGCACGGGAAACCTGGGGACAGTGGGGGACACCTGGGGACAGCGGGGTGGACAATGGGGGGGACAGTGGGGGTACCTGGGGACACCTGGGGACAGCGGGGGACAGCGAGGGATGGCTGGGGACAGCAGGGGACAATGGGGGACAGTGCAGGGGGAAACCTGGGGACAGTGGGGGACAGGGGAAGACACCGAGGGGACACCTGGGGACAGCGAGGGACGGCTGGGGGACACCTGGGGAAAACAGTGGGGGACACCTGGGAACAGCTAGGGACACCAGGGGGGACAGTGGGGGGACACCTGGGGAGGGAGGGAGGGCCTGGTGCTGGGACCCCCCTGGCTCTGGGGGAGGTTTGGGGTGGGAGGGGAGGGACAGGGGGGACTGTGGGGTCTCTGTGGGGTGGGTGACACACCGGGAGGCTGTGGGGTCTCTGCAGTCCCTGTGGGGTGTCTGTGGGGTCAGTGGTGGTCCCTGTGGGGTGCCTGCGGGGTCGGTGACACCTCTGTGGGGTCAGTGACACCCCTGTGGGGTCAGTGACATCCCTGTGGGTTTGATGACATCCCTGTGGGCTCAGTGACACCCCTGCGGGCTCAGTGACACCCCTGTGGGGTCGGTGACACCCCTGCGGGGTCGGTGACACCCCTGTCCCCCCCAGGCTGCTGCTGCACGCGGGGTTCGTGTCCCCGGTGCTGGTGGTGCTGCTCTGGGTGCGGCCCCTGGCCCGGGAGTTCCTGCTGCACGCCCCGCTGGGCTCGCTGGGGACAGTGCAGATGTGAGTGGGACACCTGGGGACATCCCCTGGGGCCACCTGGTGCCCCCTGTGACCCCTGTGACAGTGTCCTCAATGTCCCCACAGTGACACCCAGTGTCCCCCCCAATGACCCTCTGTGTCCCCCCAATGACCCTGTGACAGCCAGTGTCCCCAATGTCCCCCCAATGACCCTGTGACAGCCAGTGTCCCCAATGTCCCCCCCAGTGACCCCTGTGACACCCAGTGTCCCCAATGTCCCCCCAATGACCGTCTGTGTCCCCCCAATGACCGTCTGTGTCCCCCCAATGACCCCTGTGACACCCAGTGTCCCCAATGTCCCCCCAATGACCCCTGTGACACCCAGTGTCCCCAATGTCCCCACAGTGACACCCAGTGTCCCCCCCAATGACCCTCTGTGTCCCCCCAATGACCCCTGTGACACCCAATGTCCCCCAATAAGCCCTCCCTAATGTCACCTATGACACCTACTGTCCCGCCCAATGACCCCTGTGACACTCAAATGTCCCCTGTGCCTCTCGATGTCCCCATACCCCTTGTCCCTCGTGTCCCCTGTGTCCCAGCGGGGCTCTGTGTCCCCCGGCCCGGTGCCATCCCCACGGTGTCCCCGCGGTGTCCCTCAGCCCGGTGCCATCCCCGCGGTGTCCCCGCTGTGTCCCCTGGCGTGGTGCCATCCCCGCGGTGTCCCCGCGGTGTCCCTTAGCCCGGTGCCATCCCCGCGGTGTCCCTCAGCCCGGTGCCATCCCCACGGTGTCCCTCAGCCCGGTGCCATCCCCGCGGTGTCCCCGTGGTGTCCCTCAGCCCGGTGCCATCCCCGCGGTGTCCCTCAGCCCGGTGCCATCCCCGCGGTGTCCCCGCGGTGTCCCTCAGCCCGGTGCCATCCCCACGGTGTCCCCGCGGTGTCCCTCAGCCCGGTGCCATCCCCACGGTGTCCCCTGGCGTGGTGCCATCCCCGCGGTGTCCCTCAGCCCGGTGCCATCCCCGCGGTGTCCCCGCGGTGTCCCTCAGCCCGGTGCCATCCCCGCGGTGTCCCCGCGGTGTCCCCGCTGTGTCCCCTGGCGTGGTGCCATCCCCGCGGTGTCCCCGCGGTGTCCCTTAGCCCGGTGCCATCCCCGCGGTGTCCCTCAGCCCAGTGCCATCCCCGTGGTGTCCCCCAGCCCGGTGCCATCCCCGCGGTGTCCCCGCTGTGTCCCCTGGCGTGGTGCCATCCCCGCGGTGTCCCCCGGCCCGGTGCCATCCCCGCGGTGTCCCCGCGGTGTCCCTTAGCCCGGTGCCATCCCCGCGGTGTCCCTCAGCCCTGTGCCATCCCCGCGGTGTCCCCGCGGTGTCCCCCGGCCCGGTGCCATCCCCGCGGTGTCCCTCAGCCCTGTGCCATCCCCACGGTGTCCCCTGGCGTGGTGCCATCCCCGCGGTGTCCCTCAGCCCGGTGCCATCCCCGCGGTGTCCCCGCGGTGTCCCTCAGCCCGGTGCCATCCCCGCGGTGTCCCCGCGGTGTCCCCGCTGTGTCCCCTGGCGTGGTGCCATCCCGCGGTGTCCCCGCGGTGTCCCTTAGCCCGGTGCCATCCCCGCGGTGTCCCTCAGCCCAGTGCCATCCCCGTGGTGTCCCCCAGCCCGGTGCCATCCCCGCGGTGTCCCCGCTGTGTCCCCTGGCGTGGTGCCATCCCCGCGGTGTCCCCCGGCCCGGTGCCATCCCCGCGGTGTCCCCGCGGTGTCCCTTAGCCCGGTGCCATCCCCGCGGTGTCCCTCAGCCCTGTGCCATCCCCGCGGTGTCCCCGCGGTGTCCCCCGGCCCGGTGCCATCCCCGCGGTGTCCCTCAGCCCTGTGCCATCCCCGCGGTGTCCCCGCGGTGTCCCCCGGCCCGGTGCCATCCCCGCGGTGTCCCTCAGCCCTGTGCCATCCCCGCGGTGTCCCCGCGGTGTCCCTTAGCCCGGTGCCATCCCCGCGGTGTCCCCCGGCCCGGTGCCATCCCCGCGGTGTCCCCGCGGTGTCCCCCGGCCCGGTGCCATCCCCGCGGTGTCCCTCAGCCCGGTGCCATCCCCGCCGTGTCCCCGCGGTGTCCCCTGGCGTGGTGCCATCCCCGCGGTGTCCCTCGGCCCAGTGCCATCCCCACGGTGTCCCCTGGCGTGGTGCCATCCCCGCGGTGTCCCCGCGGTGTCCCTCGGCCCGGTGCCATCCCCGCGGTGTCCCCGCGGTGTCCCTCAGCCCGGTGCCATCCCCGCGGTGTCCCCGCGGTGTCCCCTGTGTGTCGCAGCCTGTCGGGGCCGGCCTTTGACTCGGCGCGGCTGTGGGCGCTGGTGGCGGTGTCGCTGCTGCGGCTCTTGGGGACACGCCAGCACCTGCAGGCGTACCTGGGGCTGGCCCCGCGCTGGGTGTCCCGAATGCGCCGGGAGGCGGGCAGGATCCCGGGCCGCGACATCCAGAGGAAGGTGGGAGCGGGGTGGGAACGGGAACAGGGTGGGAGCGGGAACAGGGTGGGATTGAGGTGGGAGTGGGATGGGATCAGGAATGGGATTGGGGTGGGATGGGAGTGGGATCGGGATCAGGGTGGGATTGGGGTGGGATTGGGATCGGGATCGGGATGAGGCTTTGGGTGGGACAGGGATGGGATCAGGAATGGGATTGGGGTGGGGATGGGAGTGGGAGCGGGATCAGGGTGGGATTGGGATCAGGAACGGGGTGGGATTGGGGTGGGAGTGGGATGGGATCGGGATCGGGGTTTGGGTGGCACAGGGATGGGATCAGGAATGGGATTGGGGTGGGATTGGGGTAGGAGCGGGATCAGGGTGAGATTGGGATCAGGATTGGAGCGGGGTGGGGATTGGGAGCAGGAACGGGATTGGGAGTGGGACTGGGATCGGGATTGGGGTGGGATCAGGATGGGAGCAGGATCGGGACTGGGAGCGGGAATAGGGTGGGATTGAGGTGGGAGCGGGTGCGGATTGGGGTGGGATTGGGAGCGGGAACGGGATTGGGATGGGATTGGAATCAGGATGGGATCGGGAATAGGGTGGGTTTGGGATGGGATCGGGAACCAGAACGAGGTGGGATCAGGAGTGGGATCAGGTCGGGGTGGGATCGGGGTTGGGGTAGGGGTGGGATCAGGAATAGGGTGGGATTGGGATGGGATTGGAATCAGGATGGGATCAGGAATAGGGTGGGATTGGGATGGGATCAGGAACCAGAACGAGGTGGGATCAGGAGTGGGATCAGGTCGGGGTGGGATCGGGATCGGGGTGTGAGTCCCCTCCCCGTGGTGGGATTCCCACTGAGGATTCCTGTGACTCCTGCTTGATTATTCCCGGGATTCCCACTGAGGATTCCCTCTGAGGATTCCCACTGAGGATCCCAGGATTCCCACTGAGGATCCCGGGGTTCCCACTGAGGATCCCGGGGTCCCCGCTGAGCGTTCCCGGTGCCCGGCAGATCAGCAGGATTTACTGTTACGTCTCGGTGGTGGCTCTGCAGTACCTGGGCCCCGTCATCCTCAGCCTGCACCTCACCCTGCTGCTGAAAACGCTGGGTGAGCCCCGGGGGCTGGGGTGGGGCTGGGGTTTGGGGTGGATTTGGGGTAGATTTGGGATGGGTTTGGGGTGGGTTTGTGGGGTTTTGGGATGGGTTTGTGGGAGTTTGGGGGTTGAGGTTTGGGGTAGATTTGGGATGGGGTTGGGATGGGTTTGGAGGGTTTGGGGTGGGTTTATGGGGGTTTGGGGTTTGGGATGGGTTTGGAGGGTTTTGAGATGGGTTTGGGATGGGTTTGTGAGGATTTGGGATAGATTTGGGATGGGTTTGGGGTGGATTTGGGGTTTGGGGTGGGTACCTGGATTGTCCCCAGCTCCCACGGCCTGGCAGCTCAGGACATTCCGTGGTTCTGCTCTGGTTTGGGGACAAACTCAGTGCTGGGACTCTGCCACCAGCAGAGCTGGGACACGGGGACCCCCAAACCTGTCCCCTGTGTCCCAGAGACCCCCCCAGACCTGTCCCCTGTCCCCTGTCCCCCTGTCCCCTGTCCCCCTGACCTGTCCCCTGTCCCCCTGACCTGTTCCTGTCCCCTGTCCCCTGTCCCCTGTCCCCTGTCCCCCTGACCTGTCCCCTGTCCCCTGTCCCCCTGACCTGTCCCCTGTCCCCTGTCCCCTGTCCCCTGTCCCCTGTCCCCCTGACCTGTCCCCTGTCCCCCAGACCTGTCCCTGTCCCCTGTCCCCTGTCCCCCTGACCTGTTCCTGTCCCCTGTCCCCCTGACCTGTCCCCTGTCCCCTGTCCCCTGTCCCCTGTCCCCTGTCCCCCTGACCTGTCCCCTGTCCCCTGTCCCCTGTCCTCTGTCCCCTGTCCCCTGACCTGTCCCCTGTCCCCCTGACCTGTCCCTGTCTCCCTGTCCCCTGTCCCCTGTCCTCTGTCCCCTGTCCCCCTGACCCGTCCCCTGTCCCCCAGACCTGTCCCCTGTCCCTGTCCCCTGTCCCCCAGACCTGTCCCTGTCCCCTGACCCGTCCCCTGTCCCCTCAGGCCAGCACTCCTGGGGGCTGTTCCCCTCGCCCCCCGCCGTGTCCCCAGCAGCGCCGGTGTCCCCTCCGGGCCCGGGGGGTGACGGTGACACCGAGGGGGACGTGCAGCAGGTGGTGGCCGAGCTCTCGGCGCTGCTGAGGTGTGTCCTGAGCCCCCTCCTCCTCCGGGGCCTCTGCTCCTTCCTCACCTGGTGGGTGGCCGTGTGCCAGGTGGTCACCAGCCTCTTCGGCCTCTACTGCCACCGCTACCTGGCGGCCACCTGACCGCTGGACTGTCACAGCCTTTGTCCTGCCCTGGGGACACTGGTGACACCAGGGTGGGGTTGGTGGCCATGGGGTGTGACATTGCTGTGCTTTGGGGACACTGGTGACACCGGGGTGGGGGTTGGTGGCCATGGGGTGTGGCATTGCTGTGCTTTGGGGACACTGGTGTCACCAGGGCAGGGGTTGGTGGCCTTAGGGAGTGACACTGTTCTGCTTTGGGGACATTGGTCCCCAAACCTCCTCTGGGTGTCCCCAAACCTGTTCTGGGTGTCCCCAAAGCTGCTCTGGGTGTCCCCAAAGCTGCTCTGGGTGTCCCCAAACCCCTCTGGGTGTCCCCAAACCTCCTCTGGGTGTCCCCAAAGCTGCTCTGGGTGTCCCCAAACCCCTCTGGGTGTCCCCAAAGCTGCTCCTGCTGTCCCCAAACCCCTCTGAGTGTCCCCAAACCCCTCCGGGTGTCCCCAAACCCCTGGCCCTGAGGAGCTGACCCCGCTGCATGTCCCTGTCCCTGGGGTCACCCCGGGGCTGGTGGCAGTGGCAGGGAGGGGACACGGGGACACAGGGACAAGGACAGGGTCCCTGTGAGCAGCTCCTGGGGACACAGGAGTGGTGGCTGGAGGGGCCAGAGCAGGTTTTGGGGTGATTTTGGGGTGATTTTGGGGTCTGGGTGACAATCCCACCCTCCGTGTCACCCCTCGGGCCTCGGGGGTGGAGCTTCACAATAAACAAATTATATATAAATTATTATAATTATATATAAATGATTTCATTTATTATAAATGAATGAAAACCTGCAGTGTCGTGGTCACCCCAAACTGCACCAAAACCCCCCCAAAAACCCACAAAAAAACCCCTCCATTTTTTAAATAAAAAATGATTATTTAAAAAGAATTAAAATTTTAAAATTTAATTCAAAATTCAATTTAAATTTGGAAAAAAAAACCAAAAAAAACCCTCAGAAAGCCAAAATCTTCAACGGAACAACACAAACAAAAAAAGCCCAACAAAAATCCCAAAGAAACAAAAACCCCAAACAATGAAAAACCCCACCCAAGCCCAAAACAAACAAACAAACAAACCCAACAAAACCAAACCCAACAAAAACCCAAAGCCAGAGGGAAATTCCCATTTTGCTGGAGAATAAAGGAGAGATTTATTAAAAGGGCTTTAGGACACACCTTGGGCAGGACAAGAGCCTGGGCAGGGCTACAGCCAAGGGGGGCACAGAATGGTCACAAAATGGTCATAAAATGGGCACAAAATGGTCACAGAATGGTAAAAAATGGACCCAAAATGGTCACAAAATGGGGCACAGAATGGACCCAAAATAGTCATAAAACAGACTCCAAATGGTCACAAAATGGACCCAAGATGGTCCCAAAATGGTCAAAAAATGGACCAAATATGATCACACAATGGTCACAAAATGGACCCAAAAATGGTCCCAAGATGGTCACAGAATGGTCAAAAAATGGACCCCAAATGGTCACAAAATGGTAAAAAAATGGACCGAAAATGGGCATAAAATGGACCCAAAATGGTAAAAAAATGGACCCAAAATGGTCAAAAAATGGACCCAAAATGGGCATAAAATGGACCCAAAATGGTCAAAAAATGGGCCTAAAATGGACCCAAAACGGACCCAAAATGGTCCCAGATGGTCCCCAAGCGCTGCCCGGTGCCGGGCTGTGACACATTTGTCCCTTTTTGGGGTTGGATTGTCGCGGGCCAGCCCCGGGCTGGGAGGTCCCGTCCCTGTCCCTGTCCCTGTCCCTGTCCCTGTCCCTGTCCCAGTCCCAGCTCACCCTCCTTTGTGCTTTGGGGCTGAAGTTGTCCTCGGGGTGCAGCAGGACAAGGGTTTGTTTGTGTCCCTGCTCTGGGCACAGCTCGGTGACACCTCCGCGGAGCCCAGAGCCTGGAAACACACGGGATTAAAATGGAAAAGCGTGGCCCCTGTGACTCGTTTGTCGCTTGTCGCGCAGGGTTGGGGCCGCTGTCGCTGTCCCCGTGGCTCGTTTGTCGCGGGTCCCGCGGGGCCGTTGCCATGGCCGGGGCTTGTGGCGGACTCAGACACGCAGACGGAGTGTCCCCGGGGTCCTGCCCAGACGGGTGACCCGGGCCGGCGGCGACAGTGACAGATCGAGCAGGCGGCAGCGCCAGACACGGCCCCGGGGGATGGCGGGGACCGGCCCTGACCCAGCCCGGCTGAGCCCTGACTGAGACATAAACGTGCCCTAAACCAGCCCTAAACCTGCCTCAACTCAGCCCTAAACCTGCCTTAACTCAGCCCTAAACCTGCCCTAAAACAGCCCTAAAACAGCCTTAACCCAGCCCAAAACCTGCCATAAACCAGCCCGGCTGAGTCCTGACTGAGACATAAACGTGCCCTAAACGTGCCCTAAACCAGCCCTAAACCTGCCCTAAACCAGCCCTGACCCAGCCCGGCTGAGCCCTGACTGAGACATAAACGTGCCCTAAACCAGCCCTAAACCTGCCCTGAACCTGCCCTAAACCAGCCCTAAACCAGCCCTGAACCAGTCCGGCTGAGCCCTAACTGAGACATAAACCAGCCCTAAATGTGCCCTAAACCTGCCCTAAACCAGCCTTAACCCAGCCCTAAACCTGTCATAAACCTGCCCTAAACCTGCCTTAACTCAGCCCTAAACCTGCCTTAAACCAGCCCTAAACGTGCCCTAAACCAGTCCGGCTGAGCCTTAACTAAGATATAAACCAGCCCTAACCAGCCCTAACCAGCCCTAAACCAGCCTTAACCCAGCCCTAAATCTGCCCTAAACCAGTCCTTAACCCAGCCCTAAACCAGTCCTAAACCTGCCCTAACCCAGCCCTAACCCAGCCCTTTGGAGCCGAGGGGATTTAGAAGCAGAGGGAATTTGGGAGCCGAGGAAATTTAGGAGCACAGGGAATTTGGGAGCCGGTTTTTGGGAGCCGAGGGGATTTTTTGGGGAGCCGAGGGGATTTAGGAGCAGATCCCGGCGATCCCCGAGCGCAGGGAAGGGACAATTCCCCGGCCTGGGGACAAGGGACCGGCCCCAAATCCCGGCCGGGTTTAATCCCTCGGGACCCCAAAGCCGGGAACGGCGGCGCCTGAGCCGACAGTGCCACCTGCTGCCACCAGCCTGGGGACAGCAGGGACAGCGACAGGGATGGGGACAGGGATGGGGACAAAAATCTCCCCAACACCCCCCAAAAAGTCCTAAAAAACCCCTCAAAATCCCCCCCCCAATCTCCCAAAAATCCCCCCCAAAACTCCCAAAACCCCTCAAAAATCCCCCCCAAAATCCCTCAAAAATGCCCCCAAAAATCTCCCAAAATCCCTCAAAAATCCCCTCAAAACCTCCTAAAAATCCCCTCCAAAATCCTACAAAAACCCTCAAAATTCCCACCAAAATCCTAAAAAAACCCTCCAAAATCCCCCAAAAATCTCCCAAAAAATTCCCCAAAACCCCTCAAAAATCCCCCCTCAAATCCTAAAAACCCTCTAAAATCCCCCAAAAATCTCCCAAAAAATCCCCCAAAAATTCTCCCCCCAAATCCTAAAAACCCCTCAAAAATCCCCCCCAAATTCTCCCAAAAAATCCTCAGAAATCTCCCAAAACCCTCAAAAATCCCCTGAAAATCCCCCAAAATTCTCCCCAACCCCCCCCAAAAATCCCAAAAATCCCCCAAATTCTCCCCAACCCCCCAAAAAATCCCCTCCAAATAATCCTCAGAAATCCCCCAAAACCCTCAAAAATCTCCCCAAAAACCTCCCCAAACCCCTCAAAAATCCCCCCAAAATCTCCCCAAACCCCTCAAAAATCTCCTAAATCCTACAAAAAACCCCCCAAAATCCCCCCCAAGTGTCGCAGAGCAGCGCAGAAGCCTGCAGTCATTAATATTTTTTATTAAATATACATCCTCTCTTGGCACAAATCTTCAAATATAGAAACGTTTTCTGTAACAAAGTGTCTTCACTGCAATAAAATAGAATTCCAGATCCAAGAAAAGCCGTCCAAATCCAGAACCTCACACTCACACGGGGCCGGGAAAAGGCAATTAACAGTGTTTGTGCTAATTGATTAATTAATGCATAGACCACACGGGCGGTGAGAGGGGCTGGGACGGCCTGCGGCTGGGGGGGATTTGGGGGAAAAAAGGGGAAAAGGGGGAAAAAGGGGGAGAAAAGGGGGAGAAAAAGGGGAAAAAAGGGGGGGGAAATGAAGGAAAAAAGGGGGGCAGAAAATGGGGAGAAGAAAATAAAGGGGGAAAATAAAGGGGGGAAGAAAATGGGAAGAAAGGGAGGAAAAAGGGGAAAAAAGGGGGGGGAAGGAGGAAAAAAGGAGGAAAAAAGGGGAAAAAGGGGGGAAAGGGCAAAAAAAGGGGTGGCAGAAAACTAGGGGAAGAAAAAGGGGAAGAAAATAAAGGGGGAAAATAAAGAGGGAAAGAAAATGGGGGGAAAAGGGAGGGGAAAAAAGGGGGGGAAAGGTAAAAAAAGGGGGAAAAAAGGAGGAAAAAAAGGGAAAAAAAGGGGGGAAAAAGTGAAAAACCCCAAGGAGGACTCAGCCCCTCCAAGGTATCAGGTGACGATCCCAAAGCAGACGAGGAGCTCAGGCAAATAAACTCCCCCAAATCCACCCCGCGGTGCCCAAATCCCTGGAGCAATCCAGGCCACGGGGGAAAATGAGGGTGGGTCGTTGGGAGGGGAAAAAAAAGGGTGAAAAAATCGCAATTTTCAACGTTCTGGGGACAGTTTTTTGGACCTGGTTTTCTGGAAGTGCCAGTGCGGGGCTCAAGGTGCAGGGAGGAGGAGGAGGAGGAGGGAGAAGGGGGAATAAAAAAAAAGGAAAAGAAGAAAATTTGGTGGTGGTGCTTTTTTTTTGAGGGGCTGGGGGAGGAAAGGAAGTTTGAGAAGGGTAGAAGGAAAAAATTCGGGGGTTGGAGGGAAAGGAAGAAAAAAAAAGGGGAAGAGAAGAGGAAAAACAGAAAAAAAAGGGGGAAAAATAAAAAAAAAGGGAGGGAAAAGGAGAAAAAAAGGGGGGGAAGGGGAAAAAAGAAGAAAGGGGGGAAGAAAAAAGGAGGGAAAAAAGAAAAAAAAGGGGGAAAAAGGGAGAAAAAGAAAGAAAAAGGGGAGAAAAAGGGGAAAAAGGAAAAGAATGGAAAAAGGAAAAGGGAGGAAAAGAAAAAAGGGGGAAGAAAAAAGGGGGAAAAAGAAAGAAAAAGGGGGAAAAAAACAAAAATGGGGAAAGAAAAAATGGGAAAAGAGAAAAAAGGGGGAAAAATGGAAAAATGGGAAAAAAGAAAAAAAATAGAAAAAAGAGTGGAAAAAGAAAAGAGAAAAAAACGGGAACAAAAAGAGGAAAAAAAAAAGGAGAAAAAAGAGGAGAAAAGGGAAAAAAGAGGGGGAAAAGGCAAGAAAAAAGGGGAACAAAAAAGGAATCAAAAAGAGAAAAAAGGGGAGGAATGAAAAGAGGAAAAACTCCTGTTTTATTTCTTTTCTCAGAGCTCTTCCTGGCCAGCAGACCTCAGGGAAAAAAAAAAATAAATCTGGAGTTTTGTGTGAATCCATGCAGGGAAGAAAAGAAGGGAAGGGAACACTCAGTTCCCCCTTTTCTACATTCAAAAAACCAACCAAAAAAAAACCCCAAACCAAACAAAAAAAGGAATAAAAAAGCCAAAAAAAAAAAAAAAAGCTTTTGAAAGCAACCCAAAGCAGCAACTCTGAGGGGAACAGAAGCACCAAAACCATCTCAGGCTGAATTGAAAAATAAAAATAAAAAAAAACCCCAACCAATAATCTAAAAATTCTGCCCCTGGACCAAGCAAGACTCAGCCTGCAAAAATTTGGGAGGAAAGAAAAACAACTGAAATTCTGCTGGGTTTAAATCAGCTGCTATAAATTAATTTTTCCTGGGATTTTTTGGGTTTTTTTCCCCAGTTTGGAGAGGGACAAGGAGAGGATAAAGGGGGGATAAAAACTCTGCTGGAATTTCTCCCTCTGGAGCAGGACAGGAGCAGGAAAAATCGACTTCTCCATTGGAGAAAAGGAATTGGGGGAGTTGAGGGACCCCCAAAAATAAAAATAAAACCTCTCTCTTTCCCCCTCCCCAAAAAAATAATTGACACAGAATCGTGGCCATCAAAAAAACCTCATGGAGGGGTTTAATCCCCCTTTAATTAATTCCCCTTTAATTAATCCCCAGGAAAATCAGGGAATGTTTGGGCTCAGAGTGAAGGAGAGAATTCCTGGGGTTAAAATTCCCAATCCCAGTGGAAGAGGAAAGGAATTAGGACTAATTTTGTATGTATAAGCCCCAAATTCTCTGCTCCCTAGAGGAAATATTTGGCATCAGGAGCAGGTTTGGGGCTCCCCAGAAGTGCAAAGATAAAGATTTAAAAAATAAAAAGGGAAAAACAAGAAAGGAGAAGGTTCCTCCTGCCCCTGCTGGTGCAATTCCTGCCATTCTCATCTGCCTAAAACACACACCGAGCAGGAAAAAGAGGTTTTAGGCAGGTTTTAAAAGTTAAATCTGGTTTGTTTGGGTTTTTTTTTTTAATCCTTTTCATTCTGGACTCTCTCTGGAAAAGGGATTATTTTTTTTCTTTCCTCACCTTGGTTTTCGTGTGTCGTCATGTGGATTTAACAGAGGGATGCATCAAAAAAAACACCCAAAAACCTAAAAAAATTTCTCTATTTTCCTGGAAGTTGATGTGGAAGAGGAACACTGAGGGAGGTTCTGGAGCATCCCTGGTGGAATTCCCAGCTGGAATTGTGATTGGCACTGCAGAGGATTCGACCCCAAGAGGAATTTATGGCCCTGAATTAATGAATGAATTAATGAGTGAATTAATTAACAGGCAGAGGTGACACCACCTACACAGCAGGTACCAAAAAAAGGACAACCAGGACAAGCTGAGCTCAGCTCCCAGGTTAATTTTCTTTTGGGATGGGGGAAAAGGACACACAGCCCCCCCCAAAAAATATATATAAACACCTCCCAAAGGATTTGTTCTCTCCCAGGGTGCACAGAGCAGGGATAATACTGACTAAAAGCAAAAGGGGTTTGGGAAAGGTGGGACAGTGCAATCCAGGCCTGGAAAACGCCCCAGGGCAGGAGGAAAACACAAAATGCAGCTGGAGGGGGAGTCTGGGGAGTCCAGGCACAGGGAAAGTGATTTCAGTTTGATTTTAGTTCTGGGAGGGCTCAAAGTTCCCTCCTCTGCTGCCTCCAGTCTTTGGTCATCTCACAGGGACACCACAAACAGCTCGGCCCCAAAAGTGAGGGAAAGTCAGGGGATTCAGGGGGATTCAGGGGGAATCATGGGGAATTCGGGGGAATTCAGGGGGATTCAGGGGGAATTCAGGGGGAATTCAGGGGGAAATTTATGTGGGAAATTCATATGGGAAATTTATATGGGGAATTCATGGGAAATTCAGGGGGAGTTCAGGGGAAAATCATGGGGAATTCATAGGGAAATTCATGTGGGAAATTCATATTAAATTCATATGGGAAATTCATGAGAAATTCATGGGGAATTCATGGGGAATTCATATTAAATTCATATGGGAAATTCATATTAAATTCATATGGGAAATTCATATTAAATTCATATGGGAAATTCATGGGAAATTCATGGGAAATTCATGGGAAATTCATGGGAAATTCATGGGAAATTCATGGGAAATTCATGGGAAATTCATGGGAAATTCATATGGGGAATTAATGGGAAATTCATGTGGGAAATTCAGGGGAAATTCATGGGGAAAGGGCAGCATTCCCAGCCAGAGAAAACACTCAGCTTTTTTTGTAGTGTGCTGGGCCTGTCCTGCTTCCCCAGGCCGGAGGAAATCTGCAGTTCCCCGTGGGCTGCACTGGGATATTGCACTCGGCAGGCTGCAGGGAGCTGCAGAGCTGCAACTTCCCACAGCCAGGGGCTCATTCTGACAGCTCTGAGCCCCTCCTTCCATCAGCCACCACTGCCATCCCTCCTTCCCTCCATCATCCACCCATCCATCCCTCCATCCATCCATCCCTCCATCCATCCATCCACGGAGAGCCAGGTGAGGAGCCAGGAGCAGCACAGGTGGGGTGGGGAGGCTCCACTCCTGGGCAGAATCCATCACAAAGGTGATGTAGAATCCATCACAAAGGTGGGGCAGAATCCATCAGGTTGGGGCAGAAATCATGAGAAGGTTGGAGCAGAATCCATCACAAAGGTGGGGCAGAATCCATCAGAAAGGTGAGGCAGAATCCATGACAAGGTTGATGCAGAATCCATCACAAAGGTGAGGCAGAATCCATCACAAAGGTGAGGCAGAATCCATCAGGTTGGAGCAGAATCCATCACAAAGGTGGGGCAGAATCCATCAGAAGGTTGGAGCAGAATCCATGACAAAGGTGAGGCAGGATCCATGACAAAGGTGAGGCAGAATCCATCAAAAGGTTGGGGCAGAATCCATCACAAAGGTGAGGCAGAATCCATCAGAAAGATGAGGCAGAATTCATCAGGTTGGGGCAGAATTCATCAGAAGGTTGGAGCAGAATCCATCACAAAGGTGAGGCAGAATCCATCAGAAAGGTGATGTAGAATCCATCAGAAAGGTGGGGCAGAATCCATCACAAAGGTGAAGCAGGATCCATCAGAAGGTTGGAGCAAAATCCATCAGAAAGATGAGGCAGAATTCATCAGGTTGGGGCAGAATTCATCAGAAGGTTGGAGCAGAATCCATCACAAACGTGAGGCAGAATCCATCACAAAGGTGAGGCAGAATCCATCAGAAGCTTGGAGGACTCTGCTCTGCAGGCTCAGGACTGTTCTTTTTTCACTCAGGGAACAATTCGACTTCCCAAATTAAAAACGAGCGAGGGGGCAAAAAAATAAACCACCAAAAATAAAAATAAAAAAAAAAAAAACAACTCCAGGAACAACAGGAAAAAAAAAAAACCCACCAACCCCAACGAAGGGGCGAGTTAGTTCTCAGCTACAGGAGCACGTGGAGGACACCAGGGGGAAGAACCCCGTCCCTGCTGAGCCCACCAAGGCACTACCTCTGCGGGCCGTGCTGCTGCAGCTTGCGCAGCAGGATCTGCGTCAGGTCGAAGGTGGTGAAGCTGATGCCCACAGCGATGGGGCCTTTCACCCAGTTCATGCTGAGCCCTTTGTAGAGGCCCCTGACCAGTCCTTCCTCGCGGACGATCTCCCTCATGGTGAGCAGGATGGAGCTGTAGGTGTGCCCCGTGACGCCGGCCGTCTGCATGCGGCGCCGCACCACGTCCAGCGGGTACGAGGCCGACTGCCCGATGAGGCCAGCACACGCCCCGAACAGCAGCCGCTCGGGGGGAGAGGGCTGCGCCTTCCCGCTGTGCTCTGAGGGGGCAGACACACGGGAAACTCCTTGGGGCACACGGGGGGCATGGAGGGGCACGGGGGGTTGTTAGCCGGGTTCAGCTCCACGGGGTTTGTGCACGCCGGGGTTTGGTTGCGGCGGGTCGGGCTCCCGAGGTTTTGGTTGCCTCAGGTTTGGTTCCCCAGGTTGGGCTCCCAAGGTTTTGTTACCCAGGTTTTGGTTGCCTCAGGTTTGGTTCCCCAGATTGAGCTCCCGAGGTTTCGTTACCCAGGTTTTGTTTGTCCCAGGTTTGGTTCCCCAGGTTGAGCTCCCGAGGTTTGGTTCCCCAGGTTGAGCTCCCAAGGTTTTGTTACCCAGGTTTTGTTTGCCCCAGGTTTGGCCTCCCAGATTGAGCTCCCAAGGTTTTGTCTGCCCCAGGTTTGAGCTCCTGAGGTTTGGTTCCCCAAGTTGAGCTCCCAAGGTTTTATTCCCCAGGTTGGGCTCCCAAGGTTTTGTTTGCCCCAGGTTTGGTTCCCCCAGGTCAAGCTCCCAAGGTTTTGTTACCCAGGTTTTGTCTGCCCCAGGTTTGGCTCCCCAGATTGAGCTCCTGAGGTTTTGGTTGCCCCAGGTTTGGCTCCCCAGATTGAGCTCCCAAGGTTTGGTTCCCCAAGTTGAGCTCCCAAGGTTTTGCTCCCCAGATTGAGCTCCTAAAGTTTGGTTCCTCAGGTTGGGCTTCCAAGGTTTTGTTCCTCAAATTTTGCTCCCCAGGTTGAGCTCCCAAGGTTTTGCTCCCCAGATTGAGCTCCTAAGGTTTGGTTCCTCAGGTTGGGCTCCCAAGATTTTGTTCCCCAGGTTTTGTTCCTCAAATTTTGTTCCCCAGATTGAGCTCCCAAGGTTTTGTTCCCCAAGTTTTGTTCCCCAGATTGAGCTCCCAAAAGTTTTGCTCCCCAAGTTTTGCTCCCCAGGTTGAGTGCCCAAGGTTTTGTTCCCCAGGTTTTGTTCCTCAGGTTGAGCTCTCAAGCTTCTGTTTGCCCCAGGTTGGGCTCCCAAGGTTTTGCTCCCCAAGTTTTGCTCCCCAGGTTAAGCTCCCCAGGTTTTGTTTGTCCCAGGTTTTCCTCTCCAGGTTTTGTTCCCCAGGTTGAGCACCCAAGATTTTGCTCCCCAGGTCACTCTCCCCAGGTTTTGCTCCCCAAGTTTTACTCCCCAGGTTTTGTTCCCCAAGTTTTACTCCCAGGTTTTGCTCCCCAAGTTTTACTCCCCAGGTTTTGTTCCCCAAGTTTTACTCCCCAGGTTTTGCTCCCCAAGTTTTACTCCCCAGCTGACTCTCCCCAGGTTTTACTCCCAGGTTTTGCTCCCCAAGTTTTACTCCCAGGTTTTGTTCCCCAAGTTTTACTCCCCAGGTTTTGCTCCCCAAGTTTTACTCCCAGGTTTTGTTCCCCAAGTTTTACTCCCCAGGTTTTGCTCCCCAAGTTTTACCTCCCAGGTTTCATTCTCCAAATTTTATTTACTCCCCAGATCACTCTCCCGAGCTTTTGCTCCCAACTCAGCCCACTCTCCACCTGGAAATCCCACTTTTTTTTTTTTCCCTCCACAAGACACAGACCCCGGAGCCCTCGGACCCCCACCACCCAAACCCCTGGAGCCTCCCCAAAAACCCAACATTTCCCCCCGATTTACCTGCGTGCACCTTCTTGAGGGTCTCGTAGGTGAAGAAGCTGAGGCCAGCGTAGGGGATGACCCCCAGGATGGTGGGGGTGAAGCCCCTGTACAAGGTTTTCAGCCCCTCCTCTCGGGATATGCGGATGAAGACGTGGACAATGCTGCTGTACCTGGCGTGGGGACACGGGGGAGAGCACACCTGCGCTGGTCAGCGGCTCCCCTGAGGGATTAATTGGTCATTAATTGGGTTCTGAGCTCGTCAGGAAGCTCAAGAGGAGGTTTTAGGTGTCTCACAGCCTTGCTGTGCTGTCTCTAGGGTTTTGTTGTGTCCATCTCCTCACACATTCACACCTCTGGGTGTGGAATTGCTGCTCAGACCCCGGGGCTTCATTCCACCAAAGGTTCCAAACAAGAAATAACCCAAAGAATGGCAATAAAGCCACGTGACCTTATAAAAACCCCCAAAAAAGTTGTGCATGAGGCACTTAGACATCTCCTTGAGGGTGACAGCCATGAGGACACAAACCTTCTCCACACCTCTGGGCATGGAATTGCTACTCAGACCCCGGGGCCTCATTCCACCAAAGGTTCCCAGTAAGAAATGACCCCCAAAAACACCAATAAAGCCCCAAAAGCTGTCCATGAGGCACTTACATCTCCTTGGGGGTAACAGCCATGAGGACACAAACCATGTCCACACCTCTGGGCATGGAATTGCTGCTCAGACCCCAGGGCTTCATTCCACCAAGGTTCCCAGTAAGAAATGACCCCCCAAAAATAGCAATAAAGCCCCAAAAGCTGTCCCTGAGGCACTTACATCTCCTTGGGGGTGACGGCCATGCGGGCACGGACCATGTCCAGCGGGTAGGTGACCATGGCAGCCGTGGTGCCCGCCAGGGAGCCGGCAATGAAGCGAGGGAAAGGCGTCAGTGCCCTGGAGTGAGGGGAGAGAGGAGACACCAAAACACGTCACCCGCGGCTGCAGAATCCCAGCTGGCTGCTGGGAATGGCACTGCTCTGCCGTCATGGGAATAATGGGAATTCCAGGGGGAGAAGGGGCTCAGGGCTGGGCTTCTCCTGCTCTTGGTTCTGCTCCTGCCATGCCCAGGACACTTCTTGCTGAGGCCTGGACACGGCAGGGAGGTGTCCTCACACCATCTGCCCTTCCCTCGGCACCTCAAAGGCCATCCCAAAGGGGCTGGCACTCGGGGCTGCCCCCTTTGGAGCTTTGCTCCCTCACAGGTTCCACCTTGGAGCTTCCACCTTGGAGTTTCTCCCTTGGAGCTTCCCCTCAAAGGTTCCACCTTGGAGCTTCCACCTTAGAGCTTCTCCCTCAAAAATTCCACCTTGGAGCTTCTCCCTCAAAGGTTCCACCTTGGAGCTTTCCCCTTGGAGCTTCTCCCTCAAAGGTTCCACCTTGGAGCTTCCATCTTGGAGCTTTCGTCTCAAAGGTTCCACCTTGGAGACTCCCCTTGGAGCTTCCCCTCAAAGGTTCCACCTTAGAGCTTCTCCCTTGGAGCTTCTCCCTCAAAAATTCCACCTTGGAGCTTCTCCCTCCAAGGTTCCATCTTGGAGCTTTCCTCTCAAAGGTTCCACCTTGGAGCTTCACCCTCACAGCCTCCTCCCCAAAGCTTCCTCCTCAGTCTCCTCCTTGGAGCTTCTCCCTCACAGCTTCCATCTTGGAGACTGCCCTTGGACCTCACAGCTTCCTCAGCCTCAGAGGTTCCATCTTGGAGCTTCTCCCTCAGAGCTTCCATCTTGGAGCTTCACCCTCAAAGGTTCCTCCTTGGAGCTTCTCCCTCAAAGGTTCCATCTTGGAGCTTCACCCTCAAAGGTTCCATCTTCGAGCTTCCACCCTCCACCCTCGGTTCCACCCAGCAGCACCCAAAGGTCCCAACAGGGCCTAAAGACCCCAGCAGCACCCAAAGGGCCCAGCAGCACCCAAAGGTCCCAGCGGCGCCCAAAGGTCCCAGCAGCGCCCAAAGGTCCCAACGGGGCCCAAAGGCCCCAGCAGCACCCAAAGGTCCCAGCAGCGCCCAAAGGTCCCAGCAGCGCCCAAAGGTCCCAGGGCACCCCCAGGCCTGCTGCCTCTTACTTTCCCTGGAAGCCGTAGTAGTTGCCCAGGATCTGCTTGTACTCCTCGTGGGCGCAGAACTGGATGGCGGCGTAGGGCACCACCCGCACCATGGTGGCCGAGTTCCCCCTCCACAGGCTCCAGAAGCCCTCGTTGAGGTAGGTGTGATAGATCAGCCTGTACGCCTCCTGTGGGGACAGACCAGCCTGTGACCGTCCTGTGGGGACAAACCGGTCTGTGACCTCCCTGTGGGGACAGACTGACCTGTCACCTTCCTGTGGGGACAAACTGACCTGTCACCTCCCTGTGGGGACAGACCAGCCTGTGACCTTCTGGGGACAGACCAGTCTGTGACCTCTCTGTGGGGACAGACCAAACTGTGACCGTCCTGTGGGGACAAACCAGTCTGTGACCTCCCTGTGGGGACAGACCAGTCTGCGACTGTCCTGTGGGGACAAACTGACCTGTGACTGTCCTGTGGGGACAGACTGACCTGTCACCTCCCTGTGGGGACAGACCAGCCTGTGACCTTCTGGGGACAGACCAGTCTGTGACCTCTCTGTGGGGACAGACCAAACTGTGACCGTCCTGTGGGGACAGACTGACCTGTCACCTCCCTGTGGGGACAAACTGACCTGTCACCTCCCTGTGGGGACAGACCAAACTGTGACCGTCCTGTGGGGACAAACTGACCTGTCACCTCCCTGTGGGGACAGACCAAACTGTGACCTCCCTGTGGGGACAAACCAACCCCTGAGCTCGTCAATAAAACCTGCTCAGCTCTCCTGACTGGAGTCAAATAGCTTTAATTCATGTCCTATTGCGACAAGATTCCTGTAAGGACAGACCAAACTGTGACCTCCCTGTGGGGACAGACCATTTTGGGTCCACTTTGGGTCTATTTTGTGCCCATTTTTTGACATTTTTTGACCATTTTTTGACCATTTTGTGCCCATTTTGTGCCCATTTTGTGCCCATTTTGTGCCTATTTTGGGTCCATCTTGGGACCATTCTGTGCCCATTTTGTGCCCACTTTTTTACCATTTTGTGACCATTCTGTGACCATTTTGTGCCCATTTTGTGCCCATTCTGTGCCCATTTTGTGCCCACCTTGGCTGTAGCCCTGCCCAAGGTGTGTCCTAAAGCCCTTTTAATAAATCTCTCCTTTATTCTCCAGCTCTGTGCAAACCAAAACTTATAAAAGTGTGAGACCTTATGACCAGTGGTCCATTTGGTGACCATTTTGGCTCCATTTATAATTAACATTTATAATTAACACCACCATTCCCTGTCTTTCCCTCTCTGTTTTCATGGAATGCTGCTGATAAATTCCCCCTACCTCAAAAAAAAGTGAAATAAAGGCCAACAAAAATATTAATCAAACCCTTCAGGGCAACAGCAGCCAGACATCACCTCACCTTGGCAGAAAATCTTTTTGAAGACACTAAAAATAAAAGAAGAAAAAAGAAGATTAGGGCTTGCAAGACATGAAAATTACTTGTTTAATCCATTAATCACAAATAAGGGATAAATAAAAAGGTGTTTTGGCTAAAAGGGATAAAAACAGAAAGAAAAGAACGAATGCAAGAGGAAATAGAGATTCTTTGCCTCCTAAATGCTCCCAGAATTTCACACAAAAGTCTGGGTTTTTTTGCCCCCACTGTTAGGAAAATTCAATTTGTGCGGAATAAACAAATAAATAAAACCCAATTAATTAAAGGGAAAAACAAAAAAGCTCCAAATTGCACCATTCACTTGTTTTTTCAGAGCATTTTTCTGCCCAGATCCCAGAACCCAGCGAGGACAGAGCGAAGCTCCACGCAAGAGCAGCTCCAGCACAACTCAAATAAACTCCCTGAATTTTTATTTTAATTTTAATTTTTTATTTTTATTTTTTTTCCCCCTTCTTGCATCCATCCAAAGTGACAGCACCTCCTTATCCGTGGAATCCACGATTTGGGAAATCAGGATTTGTTTGGCAGCTCTGCCAAAGGAAAGGGGGAAAAATAAAATAAAATAAAATAAAAACCCTGGTTGGAAAAGCTTTAATGAAAGGTGGCTCCAATTAAGGGGCTGCTGCAGCTCCTTCCTCACTCATCTGAGACTTTGGGAGGCTCTGGAGTGTAGCCAACAATTCCATGTAAATCCAGTGTTTATTTTGGCCCCCAGGCTGCTGCTCCTCTGTGCAATTCCATGCTTTTATTTTCATTTTTTTTAATTAATTTATTTTTTTTAAGGAATAAAACCACCTCGATAAACAGTGATGATCATCCAGGTGGGTTTTTTTTTTTTTTTTTTTCTCCTTTAAAAAATGTTTTTCTCCCTCTGTCACGCAGGGGAATTGATTGAATTTTGGGATGGTTTGGGCTGGGAGAGCTCATCCAGCTCCACCCCTGTGCCATGGACACTTTGCACTACCCCAAGCCTCAACCCTCAGTTTCTAACTCAGGGCATCACTTGGGTGATCCAAAGATGTTTTTTCTTCCTCACAGACAGGGAATAAAAACCCTCTTTAGGGCAGTAAGGACCTAAAAAAACCAAATCCATCAGATCCCAAGAAATCCTTCCAGGTGGAATATTTTAATCCCAATCCTTTTTCCAGGCACTGGGATGGGATTTTTAGGGAATTTTTTTTTTTGACCTGTCCAAATTCCAGGTGATTCTCTGTGCCTTCTCCTCTTATCCCTGATATTTCCACCCTAAAATGTGCCTGGTTTTGGTGGGAAAAATCCAAAAAGAATTGAGGCTAACCCAGCAGCCCCAGAGCTCCTCGTTCTGCCCAGAACGAAAATCCTGTGGGCAAAAATCAATTCTGAATGAAATGTTCAGCCAGGGATTAGCCTGAGCCCAATGCAGTTAATCTGGGACGTCAGAGGATTTCAAATTCTTGCCCTTTCCCAAACGGCCACTGAATTAAAAGGCCTGTTCCCTTTGGGGATAAGGGGAGGAAGTGCCCTGCAACAGGTCCCAAAAATCCCTCAAATCCTCCTCAGTTCTCTCTTCCAGAGGAATTCCATTTTCTGTTGCAATTCAGGGACACAAGTCCAGGGATGCAGCAGCTTCTGCCTCCCAATTTGGGGAGAATTGACACGATTTTGGCATCCAGCCCTCAGCAGGGAACTCCCACAGCCCAATTCCCTGTTCCCAGGGACCCCAAACCTCCTGGAAAAGGAGCTGGGTGAGCAGATTGGAAGCTCAAAGGGCTCAAAAAAATCAAAATTGCCCTGCAACAGGTCCCAAAATCCCCAAATCCTGCTCAATTCTCTGTTCCACTCAGAGGAATTCCATTTTCTTTTACAATTCAGGGACACAAATCCAGCTCCAGCAGCTTCTGCCTCCCAATTTGGGGAGAACTGACACGATTTTGGCATCCAGCCCTCAGCAGGGAACCCCCACAGCCCAATTCCCTGTTCCCAGAGACCCCAAACCTCCTGGAAAAGGAGCTGGGTGAGCAGGTTGGAAGCTCAAAAATACCCCAAAATGTGGGGAAAGCCCACGGGGCCGACCTTGGAACATGATTTTTGTCCTGTCCAGAGGAGCCACTGCAGTTTTAGCCACAGCTCCAGCCAGTGCCCCAGACATCAGGGAGTTCAGCACTTTCTTCTTCTCCTGGTTCTCCTGGGGAAAAAAATAATAATAATTAAAAAAAAAAGGCATTGAATAGTAAGGAAAAAAAAAAAATCACAGGGAATAATAAATAATATTTCACTTTTTCTGCAGCATTCACCCCAAGGGCAGGATTTGGGTTAAAACATTTCACTAAATTTCCAGCACAGCCAATCCCTGCTTGGACAGAGAAGGCAAAATTCCAAGAATTCCTCTTGCCTGTGCTGTTTTCTCCCCGAGCTCTCTCTTTTCTTCTCCCTCCCCAGGATTTTAGGCAGGGACAGAAAGGGAAGTTGCTGGAGGAGAAGCAGCCAGACCCTATTCCCACATCATTCCCAAGCCCCTGAGGAGAAATCCAGGCAGTTTTTTCCTTCCTCTCTGAGGGGTTGGAATGAAGGGGGATTTATTTTTTTTTCTCTTGGCATTCCTGCCACAGCTCAGATTTATAAAATCAGCTTTGTTTTTTTCCCTAAAAATGCCAGGAAATCCAAGCCCGTGGAGGTTCTGGAGTGAGAACAAGGCCAGGCTCAACATGTGAACTTTTGACACTTGGTGGAGGAGAGGAGTTAACGTTTTTCCTGCTTTCCAGGACCTTTCCCAACCCCAAAGTTAATGTTTATGACCCAAAAACCCCTTGGATCAGCTCAAACTGCCCCTTCCCAAGCCGTGCCTGGGCGTGAGCAAAGGTGAACTTCAGCCCCTGGGTTTGGGATAAACCAGAGCAAGGCATCACCTCCTGTTTTCCAGGGAATTCTGACCAGCCCAGGAGCAGGAAAACCTTTGGATTGGTGACCCTGGTGCAGCTCTGCCACTTCATCTTGGATTAGGAATTGTCCCAACCTCTTCCCAAGGGGGGTGGGAATGTCTGGATCCCCTCAGAGGGGGACACATTCCGTGGATCAAGCGAAATCTGTGGGATTTGAGCTCAAATCCCAGCCTTGGGTTGGGTTGGAAGGATCTTAAAATCCATCCCATTCCATGGGCAGGGAGATCTCCCTCCATCCCAAGCTGCTCCAGGCTGGCCTTGGACAATTCCAGGGCTGGAGCAGCCACAGCTGCTCTGGGAATTCCATCTCTGCCCTCCCAGGCAGGAATTCCTGCCCAAAATCCCACCCAGGTTCCCCTTTTCCCAGTTTGGAGCCATTCCTTGTGTCCTGGAATGTCATCCTTTATCCCAAATCCCTCTCCAGCTCTCCTGGAGCCCCTCCAGGGACTGGAAACAGCTCCAAGGTTTCTCTGGAGCTTCTCTTCTCCAGCCTTGGGCACTTCCAGGGATCCAGGGGCTTCTCTGGGAATTCCAGCCCAATCCATCTCTGCCCTCCCAGGCAGGAATTCCTGCCCAAAATCCCACCCAGATTCTCCTTTGCCCAGTTTGGAGCCATTCCCTGTGTCCTGTCCTGTGTCCACCTCCACATCCAGAATTCCACCTCCACACCCAGAATTCCACCTCCACGCCCAGAATTCCACCTCCACACCCAGAATTCCATCTCCACACCCAGAATTCCACCTCCACACCCAGAATTCCACCTCCACACCCAGAATTCCACCTCCACAATGCAGAATTCCACCTCCACGATGCAGAATTCCACCTCCACAATGCAGAATTCCACCTCCACGCCCAGAATTCCACCTCCACACCCAGAATTCCATCTCCACAATGCAGAATTCCATCTCCACACTCAGAATTCCACCTCCACACTCAGAATTCCACCTCCACACCCAGAATTCCATCTCCACAATGCAGAATTCCACCTCCACAATGCAGAATTCCACCTCCACAATGCAGAATTCCACCTCCACGCCCAGAATTCCACCTCCACACCCAGAATTCCATCTCCACAATGCAGAATTCCATCTCCACACTCAGAATTCCACCTCCACACTCAGAATTCCACCTCCACACCCAGAATTCCATCTCCACAATGCAGAATTCCACCTCCACAATGCAGAATTCCATCTCCACGATGCAGAATTCCACATCCACACCCAGAATTCCACCTCCATACCCAGAATTCCATCTCCACAATGCAGAATTCCACCTCCATACCCAGAATTCCATCTCCACAATGCAGAATTCCACCTCCACAATGCAGAATTCCACATCCACAGCCAGAATTCCACCTCCATAATGCAGAATTCCAGCTGGGCTGTGCCCTGGGCAGGGCAGAATTCCCTCCCTTTGGACTCCTGCTCTCACCTCTGCTGGGATTCGGGCTGGGACGGGCTCCACATCCCTCTGGAATTCCACTGGACCTTCTCTCACACCATTACCCATACCAGTCACACTCCCACGGGGGCAGGAGAGCTCCAGCTCCTGAAAGGAATCCAAAAATCCAAAGGGAAAAGGTCAAAAGTGGGAAATGCCCCACGGGGAAGGGGAGTAACCCACCCCAGGGGTGTTTTCTGTAGGAAAACCCTCTCCCAAGTCACAGGGAAAAAAAAAAAAAAGGGAATTTTCAGGATCCTGGTGGTTGTTTTCTGATTGTACCAGAGGGTCAAGATTGGGGTTTTTTGGGGTTTTTTTTGGGTTTTTATCTCTTCTTTGGGATGTCTAAAGCACCAGGGCAGAGGTTATGGGAGGGGAGAATCACTCTGTAAAAACCCTGCAGGAAAAACCTGTGAACTTTCTGTTCTCTCAGCCCAAATTTCCACCTCCAAAAAAGAAAATTTAAACCTCAAAAAATAAATAATAATAAAAAAAAAACCTCAAAAAGAAATTACCTTCAGAAGAAAAGTGACACCCATGTGTTAAAAATGTCTATTTTGTAGTTGGCTCTTCCCAAATATTAACAGGACTCCCGTGTGTGTAATTATAATTGTAATTATGTTTTGTTAATGAGAGTTTAGAAGGGGAATGGATGTGTATTTTCTGATTATACCAGAGGAGTTTTTTTGGGTTTTTTATCTCTTCTTTGGGATGTGTAAAGCACCAGGGCAGAGGTTATGGGAGGGGGGATCACCTTGGAAAAACTCTGCAGGAAAAACCTGTGAACTTTCTCTTCTCTCAGCCCAAATTTCAACCTCAAAAAGAGAAAAATTAAACCTCAAAAAAACCCCAATTGAACCTCAAAAAAAAAAACCTAAACCTCAAAAAAAATTAAACCTCAAAAAAAATTTAAACCACAAAGAAAAAAAAAATTAAACTTCAACAAGAATTAAACCTCAAAAAAAATTAAACCTTAAAAAAAATTAAACCTCAAAAAAATTTAAACCACAAAGAAAAAAAAATTACCCTCAGAGGAAAATTTACCCCTGTGTGAGCAGACTGAGTGGAGCCACCAACAAAAGAAATCTATTCAATAAAATGATGGAAAAGCCTTAAAACTGATCAAAAGAAGAATGTTTAATTAACACCTATTGAATATTCCACACAGCTCTCCTCAAAGACAGAAATCCCAAAAGGGTGAGGGGGGCTATGGCTGGACCTTGGGCCTTATCCCATCTCCTAATTTATCTATTTCCTTAATTGTTTAAATGAAACTTATTAATTTTTAAATATATAAACTAGATTTAAAGACAATAATTTTAATTATTAAAAACTAAAAAGAGTGGAACTCGTTTTTTCCCCCACTTCTCCCAGCAGAGGATTTTTTTTTTTGTGGCTCTTTAGGATCTGCTCAGCAACAAGCCACTGAGAAAAAAAAAAAAGGTGGAAATTTAAAACCTCCCTCTGGAAAAAAAAAAAAACAAACCAAAAATATTAATCCCAGGAATGAATCGTGGGCAGGGCAAAGGAGCAAGTGGAGGTTATTTTTGGGCCCAGGGGGATCCAGTGGCTCACACGTGCCACAAAGGCCACGCTGGGGTTTGTTCTGCAGCTTTTCAGGAGTCTCTTTTCTGCCCAGGGTTTGCTCCTGCTGGGAGCTGGGGTCTCCTTTGGGATGTGTCAACCAGCAGGGTGGAGGGAAAAACCCTGCAGGGAAATTCTGGGGGTTTTCTGGTTTTCTCAGCCTGAAGTTTAACTGCTGAAAGAGAAAAGTTAAACCTCAAAAAAGAAAAAAAAATTAAAATAAAAAATAAACCTAAAAAAAAAAAAACAAAAACCAAAAAAAACCCAAAAAAACACCAAAAAACCCCCCCAAAAATAAAAACAAAACAAATTAAACTTTAAAAACAAAAAAAACAAAACAAAAAACCAAACAAAACAAATTAAACTTTAAAAACAAAAAACAAAACAAAAAACCCAACAAAACAACAACAACAAAAAAAAAAAACCCAAAATCCCCCCAAAACAAAAAAAAAAACCCCAAAAACACACAAAAAACCACACCAAAAACCAAAATCCCCCCCAAAAAAAACCATCCAAAAAACTAAAACAAAACACTCACAAAAAAAAAAAAAAAACTCAAAAAAATTACCCTCAGAAGAAAATGGACACCCATGTGTTAAAAATGTCTATTTTATAGTTGGCTTTTCCCAAATATTAACAGGACTCCTGTGTGTAAAATTATAATTGTAATTATGTTTTGTTAATGAGAGTTTAGAAGGGGAATGGATGTGTATTTTCTGATTATACCAGAGGAGTTTTTTGGGTTTTTTTATCTCTTCTTTGGGATGTCTAAAGCACCAGGGCAGAGGTTATGGGAGGGGAGAATCACTCTGTAAAAACCCTTCAGGAAAAACCTGTGAACTTTCTCTTCTCTCAGCCCAAATTCCCACCTCCAAAAGCCAAAATAAAGGGATAAAAAATCCATTAAAACACACAAACCCCAAAATTCTGACACCTCCAGCTCAGGTTTAAGGTCAGCAGCACCAATGCTCAGTGGAGCAATTCCCCATGGCTCTGAGTGACCCTACACAGGAATTCCCAATATTTCCCAACATTTCCCAGCTCTTTTTGCACGTTCCAACCCTCAAACCAAGAGGTTCCATCCATTTCTACATCTAAAGGGAAAATTAAGAATTCAATCCCTGCTCTGAGAGGGGTTTTTGGGGTTTTTTTTGGGGGGTGGGCGAGGCAGATCAGTGTTTAAAACCTGAGAAGGGTTTTTTTATTTGGGGTTTTTTTGGGGTGGGAGAGGCAGATCAGTGTTTAAAACCTGAGAAGGGTTTTTTTATTTGGGGTTTTGTTGGGGTGGGAGAGGCAGATCAGTGTTTAAAACCTGAGAGGGTTTTTTGGGGTTTTTTTGAGGGGTGGGAGAGGCAGATCAGTGTTTAAAACCTGAGAGGGTTTTTTGGGGGTTTTTTAGGGGGTGGGAGAGGCAGATCAGAGTTCAAAACCTCCTGTGGAACCTGGGATTTGTCCCTCAGCACGGAAATGTCCCCATGGTTTATTGTCACCTTCGGGGGGTTTAAATTAAGGAGAGAAAAAACAAACAAACAAAAAACAACCCAAACGGATTTTGCTTCTGGAGTTTGGCTGAGCCCAGTTTGGATCAGGAAGGGAAGAGGAGCAAAGAGAATGGCAGGGAAAGGGACACGGGGACAGGGAAAGGGACACGGGGAAAGGGACACGGGGACGGGGAAAGGGACACGGGGACGGGGAAAGGGACACGGGGACGGGGAAAGGGACACGGGGACGGGGAAAGGGACACGGGGACGGGGAAAGGGACACGGGGACGAGGAAAGGGACACGGGGACGGGGAAAGGGACACGGGGACGGGGAAAGGGACACGGGGACGAGGAAAGGGACACGGGGACGGGGAAAGGGACACGGGGACGGGGAAAGGGACACGGGGACAGGCTGGGAAGGGACACTGGGACAAGGCTGGAAAGGTGGCAGGGAAAGGAAAGGGACATTGGGACAGGGTGGGAAGGTGGCAGGGAAAGGGACACAGGGACAGGGTGGGAAGGTGGCAGGGAAAGGAAAAGGGACACGGGGACAGGGTGGGAAGGTGGCAGGGAAAGGGACACGGGGACACAGGGACAGGGTGGGAAGGTGGCAGGGAAAGGGACACGGGGACACAGGGACAGGGTGGGAAGGTGGCAGGGAAAGGAAAGGGACACGGGGACAGGGTGGGAAGGTGGCAGGGAAAGGGACACTGGGACACTGGGACAGGGTGGGAAGGTGGCAGGGCACGGAGCGGGGGTGGCAAGGTGGGAGCAGGGCAGGCTGGGGCCGGGAAAGGGGGGAAAAGCAGGGAATACAGGGGCTGGAAACGCAGGAATACAGGCAGGGAAGATGGGCAGAGCAGGTGGGTAAAGCAGGGAAGGCAGGGAAGGGAAGCAGGGAAAAGGAGCAGCGGGAAAGAGCAGGGAAAAAGCAGGGAAAACAAATGGGGGAATAATCATGAAAAAAATCAGGATAAATGAGCAAGGGGAAAGCAGGGAAAAGGAGCAGGGGAAACAAACAGGGGGAAAAGGAGCAGGGGGAAAAAGAGGGGAAAGGTGCAGGGGAAAAGGAGCACGGGGAAAGCAGGGGAAAGGAGCAGAGGGAAAGGAGCAGACGAAAAACAGGGGAAAGGAGCAAATGGAAAAGGAGCAGAGGAAAAGCAGGGAAAAGGTGCAGGGGAAAAGGAGCAGGGGAAAAACAGGGGAAAGGAGCAGGGGAAAAGGACGGAATAGGAGCAGGGGAAAAGCAGGGGAAAGGAGCAGAGGAAAAAGGAGCAGGGGAAAAACAGGGGAAAAGCAGGGAAAAGGAGCAGGGGAAAAGCAGGGAATAGGAGCAGGGGAAAAGCAGGGAAAAGGAGCAGGGAAAAGCAGCGGAAAGCAGCAGGGGCAGGGAGCGGGGAGCCCTCAGCCAGCCCGAGCGGGGAGCCCTCAGCCAGCCCGGGCCGGGCCTCCCGCACCGTGCCGCAGTCCAGGGCCGACACAGCCAAGGCCGGCTCCGCTCCCCCGCGCCTCAGCCCGGCCCCGGATCCCGCCGCTCCCCCGCGCCCCGAGGCGGCCGCGACTCCCGGGGGCTGCGCCACAGCCCCGTGGGCCCGGCCGGCACGGGGTGACCCCGGCAATGTCACCCGGAGCCTCGCACCGCCGCAATGCGCGCCGCTGTCCGGGCCTCGGGAGCCGGGCCAGGGCCTTGGAGCCGCGTCAGCGCCCGCGGCGGGGTCGCTCCGGGCCGGTCCCGCACTCACCGGCTCCGCTGCGCGTCCGCCCCCGCCGCGTCCGCCGCCGCCGCCAGGCCGCCCCCGCTGCGCCGCGGCAGGCGGGGCCAGCCTCAGGGCGCGGCCAATCGGAGAGCCGGGGGCAGGTCCGTGCGCGGGGATTGGATGCGCGGTGAGGATTGACAAGGGAGATGGCCAATGGGATGAGGGAAGGGCGGGGAAAAGGCGAGGGGCGGGGCGCCGGTGGTTAGCGGTACGGGGCGGGCGGGGAGCGCTCGGTGACGGGGCGGAGAGCGGCGGGGAGCGACCGGGGGCCCGGCGGGGAGGGACCGGGGACTGACCAGGGGCCCGGCGGGGAGCGACCGGGGAGCGACCGGGGAGCGACCGAGGGGCCCGGCCGGGGCTGACCGGGGAGCGACCGGGGGCCCGGCGGGGAGGGACCGGGGAGTGACCGGGGGCCCGGCGGGGAGGGACCGGGGACTGACCAGGGGCCCGGCCGGGGAGTGACCGGGGAGCCCAGCCGGGGAGTGACCGGGGAGCGACCGAGGGGCCCGCCGGGGATCCACAACAGCCCCTACCGGGACTGACCGGGGAGCCTGAGCGGGGAGCCAGAACAGCCCCGAGCGGGACTGACCGGGGAGTCCGGCCGGGGATCCACAACAGCCCCCACCGGAGCCTGAACTGCCCCAAGGGGAGCCCGAATAGCCCCACCGGGAGCCCCAACAGCCCCACCGGAGCTCTAAGAGCCCCACCGGGAGCCTCAACAGCCCCACCGGAGCCGCGGCGAGTGCCCGGCTCGAGGAGCGACACCGCCCGGTTCCACCCTGCAGCACCGGTGCGGGGCGAGGAGATCCCGCCCGATCACACCGGGGATCCCAGCCCGGAGATCCCGCCCGATCACACCGGAGATCCCAGCCCGGGGATCCCGCCCGATCACACCGGGGATCCAGCCCAGGGATCCCAGCCCGGGGATCCCGCCCGATCACACCGGGGATCCCAGCCCGGGGATCCCGCCCGATCACACCGGGGATCCCAGCCCGGAGATCCCGCCCGGCCCCGGTGTCCCGCCCGGTCCTCTCGGGGCTCACAGCCCCGGGACTGGAGGTGGAGCTCAGCTCCGGCAGCTCCCGGTTAAAGGAGAAGGAAATTAAACCCCGCGGCAAAGCCCCGGTCTGATCCTCCCTCAGCCTTTGCGGCCGCCTTTCCCCCTGCCCAAACCCACCGGGAAGGCAAAGCTGGGCAGCCACAACAATCCACTTCTCCCCAAAATACGTCATTCTGCATCTTTTTCACCAGTTCTTGTCCCCTTTGCCGTGAAGGAGCAGGGCTTTTTCAGCCAGCCCGGGCTCAGAGCAGTGCACAAACCTCTCCCAGAGCAGGCAGAGAGGAGCCAGGCAGCTCTCCTCCTCCTCCTCGGGGGTAGGAAGCTCTGAAGAACACGCTGACCTTTGCAATCTGCTGGCAGCAGGGCTGCAGGAGGTTTTTACTGACAAACTCAGGCATTTCTCACCTTGCTTTTCCTGCTACAAAAAAAAAAAACAAACTACCAAAAGGCTCCACAAAAGAGCCAAGCAGGCCTGGCAGGTTTGTATGGTTTATAAGGTCACCATTTCTACAGAGAATTATCACATTTAAAAACATCCACTCACAAAAACGGCGGCGGCACGGGGGGAGAAAGGCTCAGCCCCAGAGCAGGGCTGCCACAAAAGCCTTGAGCTGAGACTTCAGAGCCTTCCTGGGGGCCTGCCTTGCCCACAGATCCCTTCAGTCCACGAGGTTCTCGGCCTCTTCGCTACAATTAAAGCACTCCTGGATGCAGGGAAGTCCCAAGAGGTGTCAAAGCCTGGGGTTCCCAGGGCTTCCTGCAGCTTGGTCCCATTCTGGAATTCCCACCCCCCGTCACCAGTCCCTGCCCTGCTCCTCTCACTGAGGGACACCATGAACTTCCCTCCTGGATGCCAACAATTCCTTTGGACGTCATCCCAAATCCTCACTTCACTCGTTTCGTTGGGTTTGGTTTCCTTTTAAAATGTTCACGCTGGCGGGGAGGGAAAAAATATAAATAAATAAAAAAAAAAATCCCAAACGAAGCGGCGAACACGAGAGTGGGGTCAGCAATAAAACAACAGGACAAACGTTGGGAGGATTCCTCCTCCTCCAGCCCCTGAGCCGGGACAAACGGGAACTGTGGGCAGGGGAAAGCAGCTCCTGCTGTCCCCACGGGGAGCAGAGCAGCAGGAACAGCCCCACGAGGGGACCACAGTGGGGAGCAGATCATCTTCAGCCGTGAGATGACCCAGGCAATGAGCACTACACACAGTCGGTTTTGCAGCCTGTGAATGCAGAAAGCCATTTCCAGCTGTAGCTCCCGAGGAAAGAAGAAGAAGAAGAAGAAGAAGAAGAAGATTCCCTCTGGAGCCCAGGTTTGGTTCGGATATTCCGGAAGGATCCACGGCAGCCGCTCTTCCCACGGGATTCCAGGGCCGGAGAGACGCTTTGGATCTTCCCCACGGGGTGAAATTCACTGAGCCAGGCCTCCCTTCTGGCCTGTCCACAGCTCCCTCAGCTCCACTTGGCAGCCCAGGTCCCTGAGGGCAGCCCTGGCCACGTCGTCGCAGTCCCTGTGGGCTGCCCGAGCCTCGGCGATCAGATCCTCGGCCCCCATCTCCAGGATGGGCCCGGAGAAATCCCGGCTGCGAGACACCAGGTTCCGGATCAGCATGCACGCCTGTTTCTGGGGACAGGGACAGCAGTCAGGGGGCTGGGGACAACCACGGGGCTCAGGGGGGCTGGGGGGAATTACGGGGATCAGGGGGCTGGGGACAACCACGGGGGTCAGGGGGATTGGAGAAGACCAGAGGGGTCAGGGGGATTGGGGGGAACCAGAGAGGTCAGGGGGGCTGGAGACAACCACGGGGGTCAGGGGGTTTGGAGAGAACCAGAGGGGTCAGGGGGGCTGGGGGGAACCAGAGAGGTCAGGGGGGCTGGAGACAACCACGGGGGTCAGGGGGTTTGGAGAGAACCAGAGGGGTCAGGGGGGCTGGGGGGAACCAGAGGGGTCAGGGGGATGGGGACAACCACGGGGGTCAGGGGGATTGGGGACAACCACGGGGCTCAGGGGGGCTGGGGACAACCACGGGGCTCAGGGGGGCTGGGGACAACCACGGGGCTCAGGGGGGCTGGGGACAACCACGGGGGTCAGGGGGATGGGGGACAACCACGGGGGTCAGGGGTTTTAATCAGAGGGGTCAGGGGGCTTAACCTGAGGGGTCAGGGGGTTTGGGGACAACCACGGGGGTCAGGGGGTTTGGAGAGAACCAGAGGGGTCAGGGGGCTTAACCTGAGGGGTCAGGGGGTTTAATCAGAGGGGTCAAGGGGTTTGGAGAGAACCACAGGGGTCAGGGGGATTGGGGGGAACCACAGGGGTCAGGGGGTTTGGAGGGAAGCCCAGGGATCTCGAGGGAAGGACAGGGGTCAGGAGATTTTGTAGGGAAACCCCAGGGGTCACTGAATTTTTTATGGAAATCCCAGGGGTCAGTGGATTTTTTTATGGAAGCCCAGGGATCACTGGATCTTTTATGGAAGTCCAGGGGTCAGTGGATTTTCAGGGAAGCCCAGCCATGGAAGGTTTTGGCACACCCAAAGCAGATCAGCTAAAGAGCATTTCCTAACAAACCCAAACGTGAGATGCTACAGAGAGCAACCAACTGTTCCCTGGAGGAACAAAATCCATGGATGTTATTCCCTGCTGAAGTTTACTCTGGAAAGCACAAAAGTGGACACAAATCCTGCTGAAACCTGCATTCAGGTGGATTTAAAACCTAAATCAAGCTTTGCTCTGAGCAGATCAAGGTGACAAACAGGCAATGCAGGTGGTTTATCTGATTTTGGAGAATGGATGGCACAGGCTGGGTTTGCAAGGAGCCAAAACTGCTCTTCCCAGGAGGAAAGGGAATGCCTGGAAGAAGAGTTTGCCATTCCAGAGTTTTAAGAACCTGCATCCGGGTGGATTTAAAACCTAAATTAATTTTTATCTGAGCAGATCAGGGTGACAAACATAATCAATGCAGGTGGTTTGACTCTGGAGAATGGATGGCACAGGCTGGGTTTGCAAAGAGCCCATTCTGCTCTTCCCAGGAGGAAAGGGAATGCCTGGAAGAAGAATGAGGTGTTCCAGAGTTTTAAGAACCCGCACCCAGGTGGATTTAGAACCTAAATCAAACTTTGCTCTCAGCACATCAGGGTGACAAAGACACTGAGTCGCCACCTCCCAACGCGCCCAAATCCTGTCAAAATTCAATGGAAAAAAAAAACCCAAAAGAAAACCCCCACAGAAGAACATCTCCAGAAGCTGCAGCGACACGCTGAGGGGCCCTACCTGCACAGCCACCTCCCGTGGGTGAGCCCTCATGGCCTGCAGAGCTGCCAGGGCCCCGCCGCCCTCCATGATGCGGCCGCAGTTCTCGGGTTTGCGCAGCGCCAGCACGCACAGGGCAGCACAGCCCTGCTCACACACCTGCAACACAGGCACAGCACGCTCGCTGCCTGCCACGCCTGCCCTCCAGCCACTGAAAACGGGGGGGTTCTTCCTCTTGAGGGGGTTTTGGGGGGTTTGGGGTGGGTTGTTTTGAGGGTTTATCCCGCGGCGGTGTCACGCCGCTCTGGAACGTCAAAGCAAGGGGAGGGTTGGAATAAAGATCTTTATTCTCTAAGATCTTAAAAGTATTTTCAGCCTTTATGAGTCTGTGTTCTGGCGTGGCAGAGGTGTAAAAATGATCCTAGAGGTGTTTCTAGCCTTTATGGTTTTGTGTTTTGGCATAAAAATGATCTTAGAGGTATTTCCAGGCTTATGATTCTGTGTTCTGGCATGGCAGAGGTGTAAAAATGATCCTAGAGGTATTTCTAACCTTCATGATTTTGTGTTTGAGCAAGCCAGAGGTGTAAAAATGATCCTAGAGGTGTTTCTAGCCTTTATGATTTTGTGTTTTGGCATGCTAGAGGTGTAAACCCATTCTGCAGTTCCAGGTGAGCTCCATGCTCATCCCAAGGGAATTTCCAAGGAATTCCCTGGAAGGTACCTGAGGGTTGCCCAGGTGCTGGCTCACACACAGATTCTGCAGTTCCAGGTGAGCTCCACGCCCATCCCAAAGGAATCCCCAGGCCCTGGGAGGTACCTGAGGGTTGCCCAGGTGCTGGCTCACACAAACACCCACCCCACAGCTCCAGGTGAGCTCCACGCCCATCCCAAAGGAATCCCAAGGGAACCCCCAAGGAATCCCCTGGAAGGTACCTGAGGGTTGCCCAGGTGCTGGCTCACACACACACCTATCCTACAGCTCCAGGTGAGCTCCATGCCCATCCCAAGGGAATCCCAAGGGAACCCCCAAGGAATCCCCTGGAAGGTACCTGAGGGTTGCCCAGGTGCTGGCTCACACACACACCTATCCTACAGCTCCAGGTGAGCTCCATGCCCATCCCAAGGGAATCCCAAGGGAACCCCCAAGGAATCCCCTGGAAGGTACCTGAGGGTTGCCCAGGTGCTGGCTCACACACACACCTATCCTACAGCTCCAGGTGAGCTCCACGCCCATCCCAAGGGAATCCCCAAGGCCCTGGGAGGTACCTGAGGGTTGCCCAGGTGCTGGCTCACACACACACCTATCCTACAGCTCCAGGTGAGCTCCATGCCCATCCCAAGGGAATCCCAAGGGATCCCCCAAGGAATTCCCTGGGAGGTACCTGAGGGTTGCCCAGGTGCTGGCTCACACACACACCTATCTCACACCTCCAGGTGAGCTCCACGCCCATCCCAAGGGAAGCCCCAAGGCCCTGGGAGGTACCTGAGGGTTGCCCAGGTGCTGGCTGATGGCCAGCACGATCAGGTCGGTGGCCCCGGCGTCCACGATGGCGTCCTTGACGTCGTCATTGCCGGCCACGGCGCGGATGGCACCCAGCACCTGCCTCACCACCTCCTGCCCCGGGGGAAAACACCCAGCACAGGTTAAATCCACAGCTCAAAAAGCACCACGACATCTGTCTGAACAATTAAACCATTCCTTGCTTTTTTAAAATTATCATTATTATTAATATTAAACCTATTTCTTAACATTTACCAAAAAAAGCGAACTCTGGGGTATTTTTCCACACCTCCAAACAATTCCTGAACAATCCCCACTGCTCACCGGGTGCTCCATGCAGTCAGCCAGCAGGGTCACCATAAAATTCAAGCCTCCCAGGTCCACGATCTCCTGGCAGAACTCGTTCCTGACCGAGAGGCGGGACAGGGTGGCACAGAGCTCGCTGAGGACCCCCGAGTTATCCCTGAAGGCTGAGGAGGACAGGGGACACCAAAATCCATTAAAGTGGTCTGCTTTGGTTTATTCCACAGGGAAAAAAATTAAATAAGAAAGTAAAGAGGAGATTAAGATAGGGAATTAAATAGGAATCAGTGTGTTTTGTTTGTTAAAACATGAGAGGTGACAGCTGCTCGCTCTGCTCCTGGCCAGAGTCTTCTCTGGGTAAGAAGCACCTCAGCAGAGACAACAGGTCCCTAAAGCTGTAAAATCCTTCCTGAATACAGTGAAGAACTGCTCTGATAACCTGACTGCTCCATGGGTTATCAGCATCTCCGTGGCACTTTCTGGCTCTCACAGGGCACATTTCATGGATAGAATTAAACCCATTGGGAGAGACAAATTCCTGGATCCACTCTCTTCCTAGCCACAGTCACAATGTCTTCTCTGGGCAAGAAGCACCTCGGCAGAGACAACAGGTCCCTAAAGCTGTAAAATCTTCCTAAGTACAGTGAAAAACTGCATTTAGCTGCTCCACGGGTTATCAGCAGCACCTCCGTGGCACTTTTTGGCTCTCTCAGGGCACATTTCATGGATAGAATTAAACCCCATTGGGAATGACAAACTCCTGGATCACCTCCGAGGTGAATTCCAGTTACTAATTAGAATAAGAGAAGAAACCACAAGGTGAGAAGAAATCCCGGGTGACTCCCCCATTAGCACCAACATCCCCGGGGGGGTTCATTCTTACCTTTGGCAGCTTCAATGAGGACTCTCAGCCCGTCGTTCTCCAGCACGATCATCTTGGCGTGGTCGTGGGCGTGCCCGAAGGGCACTCGGATGTCATCGTCGAAAGTCATCACCCTGAGGGCCGAGGCGGCCGTTTTAACCACATCGGCGCTGTCGCCGTGCTGGATGATGGCTCCGGTGAGGAGAGGGAGGATCCCAGCCTTGACAAAGCCCTGCCTGTTCTGCTCGTGCTTGAGGCAGGCGTGCCTCACGCAGCGGATCCCGGCCAGCGTCATCTCGGCGTCGTCCCGCCTCTCCCGAAGGCTCTGCAGCACCAGCTCCTGCCCGGCGCCGTCCAGCAGGTCCGGCTGCCCGTCCAGCAGGGCAGAGAGCGTGGAGAAGGCTTGGAGCAGTAAATCCCGGTCTCCTGCAGCCAGCTGGCAGGCCGAGAACACCGCGGGGTAGGCGCCGTTCTGGGCGGCCAGGTGGCGGAAGGCGAGCTGCTCCTTGCACTGAGCGGAGAAGGCGGAGAGGTGCTCGGGCAGCTGGGCCATGTCTGCCTCTGCCACGGCTCTGCTCAGGGAATCCAGGGTCTGTGGGACACATCAAGGGTTAGATCTGCACCTGAACTGTGCAGGAATAAGAGCAATCTGTGTATTTTTAAACGGAAAATCAGTTTGGTGTTACTGGAGCGAGCTGCTCCTTGCACTGAGCGGAGAAGGTGGAGAGGTGCTCGGGCAGCTGGGCCATGTCTGCCTCTGCCACGGCTCTGCTCAGGGAATCCAGGGTCTGTGGGACACATCAAGGGTTAGATCTGCACCGGAACTGTGCAGGAATAAGAGCAATCTGTGTATTTTTAAATGGAAAATCAGTTTGGTGTTACTGGACCGAGCTGCTCCTTGCACTGAGCGGAGAAGGCTGAGAGGTGCTCGGGCAGCTGGGCCACATCTGGCTGTGCCATGTCCCTGCTCAGGGAATCCAGGGTCTGGGGACACACTAGGGGTTAGTTCTGCACCGGAACTGTGCAGGAATCTGTTTATTTTTAAGTTAAAAATCAGTTTGGTTTTATAGGAGCAAGCTGCTCCTTGCACTGAGCGGAGAAGGTGGAGAGGTGTTCAGGCAGCTGGGCCACATCTGGCTGTGCTATTCCCTGCTCAGGGAATCCAGGGTCTGTGGGACACATCAAGGGTTAGATCTGCACCTGAACTGTGCAGGAATAAGAGCAATCTGTGTATTTTTAAATGGAAAATCAGTTTGGTTTTATAGGAGCGAGCTGCTCCTTGCACTGAGCGGAGAAGGTGGAGAGGTGCTCGGGCAGCTGGGCCACATCTGGCTGTGCCATGTCCCTGCTCAGGGAATCCAGGGTCTGTGGGGCACACCAGGGGTTAGATCTGCATCCGAACTGTGCAGGAATAAGAGCAATCTGTGTATTTTTTAGGTGGAAAATCAGTTTGGTTTTATAGGAGCAAGCTGCTCCTTGCACTGAGCGGAGAATGTCAAGAAGTGCTCAGGCAGCTGGGCCACATCTGGCTGTGCCATGTCCCTGCTCAGGGAATCCAGGGTCTGGGGACACACCGGGGTTAGTTCTGCACCTGAACTGTGCAGGAATCTGTTTATTTTTAAGTCGAAAATCAGTTTGGTGTTAGGGGAGGAATGGTTGTGCTGAAGCGTCTGGGTTTCACGCACAGAACCCTTGGAGGGACATTGTCCCTCTGTCACCACTGTCACCTCCAGTGGCCACCAGTCTGACCAGCAGCAGGTGAACTGGGTCCACCCAGCACATTCCAGCTCTGCAGGTGTCCACAGCCACACTGGGCTGATAAATGGAACTGATCCTCACCTTGTCCCCAACCCGGAGCACTGAGTGCCACATCCTGTCATTCCTTGGGACACCTCCAGGGATGGAGACCCCAAACCTCCCTGGGCAGCCCCTTCCACCCTTTCCATGAGGAAATCCCTCCTGATGTCCCACCTGAGCCTCCCCTGGCACACCCTGAGGCTCCTGTCCTGCCCCTGGCAGCAGAGCCCCAGCCCCACCTCACTCACCCAGATCCTCCCCTGCAAAAGCACAAGAACCTCTTGGGTTTTTTTTATATTTGCAGAATAAATGGGATTAACTGCTTGAAGAGCTCCCAGGGAAATGGGGCAGAGGCAGAAGTTGGCCTAGTACTTATATTGTTATTATATAACCTTGATCTTTCATTATCAATGTGTGCTCTTACCAGCAGGATCTGATGCTTTTGTCTCTGCCCGTTCTCAGAGGCAGGAGGTCGCACAGCTTTCACAATATTGCTCAGGTCCACACCTAAAAGGGGAAATAAAACCAAGTTTAATATTGGCCTCAGGGCGATTAGAGTCAAATAAACAGTGTCAGTTGCAGTCCTAGGGAAAAGCTGCCAAGTGAACCACAGAGAACAAAGATGAACTTGTAAAGATGCTGAAAAGTTCAATTCTGACTGAAAGGTCAAATTCAGCCTGGAACAAAGCTAGATGTCAGTTGAGTGGGAGGGGAAAAAGAAGGAAATTAATTTCACTGACCAAATTTCGCCCTCCAGCCTCCCTCTAAGCAGTTTTTGGCAGTCATAATTAATCCACAAAACCAGGTCAGCATTAACGGTGTCTCTGTGTTCCACTTCACAAAGGCTCCTTTCCAACGCTGCATGATCCACCTTTGCCTTTAAACCTCCGGATTTGTAAAACCCCAGCTGCAAAACGCACAATACCTTGGGACTCGAACTGCTGCACAGCTTCTCTCACGGCCTCCTCCGGATCCATCTCAAACTCGGTGATGTTCTCCTGCACGGCATCGTCAAACGTCTCCTGGGCGATCTGTTTGGACCCCATTTTCCCGGGATGGGCTGGATCCAGCCCCGTGCCCTGCTGCCGAGAGAAAAAGCTGCTCATTTCGGTGCAAAAACTTCTAACCTTGCCCACCAGAAACAAAGCGAGGGGCTCGTCCTTCCTCAAGACAAAAGCTCAGAGGTCTGGATCAAAAATATACAGGCCGGTTTTATATTTAGTGAGGAAAAATACGGTAAATAAGAGGGATAAGGAGACATTTCAAGGTTTAGATGGGGTTTCAGGACCTGTCACCGTGACAGAGCTCTTGCTGCAGCACGGAGGGCACCGTGCCCGCTCACGGCCCTCAGCGCTCAGCCCGCCCTGCCCCGCTTCCCCCGGGCCCCGGCGCATCCCACACCCCCTCAGCAGGCCCCGCCAGCCTGCGGGATCGCACCGCGCAGCTCCCAGAGACGCGGAGAGGGCCCCGAAGGAAGGCGGCGGTGCCGGAGGAGCCCCGGGCTGCACCCACGGCCCCGCTCCCCGTCACGACCCACCTGGGCTCCCGCCGGCCGCCCCCGCCGGACAAAAGGCGAGGGCGGGACGGCCCCACTCGGCCACCGTACGCCGGCCCCGCCCCCTCTGCGCATGCGCCGCCGCCCAAATTCCCGCCGCTCGCCCTCACGCCGAGCGAAAAAGAGCGCGGAGCGCCGCAGCGCGCATGCGCAACGCTCCCGCGACCGGCCGCTCCCACGCACGCCCAGTACGCGCAGCGTGCCCGGGCGCGCCCGCAGGGCAGCCGCCGCTCCCTTAGAACGGGAAGCCGCTCCCCTCGCACCCGTCCCGCTTACCGGCAGCGCGCTCGCACCGTTAGTACCGCCCCGCGCCCGCACCGCCTGCACGGGATGAGGCAGCTCCGCGCGGCGCAAGCGCGGCGGGGCCCGCGGGCGTGGTTAACGCATGAGGGGGCGTGGTCATCGTGAGGGCGGGGCGTGATTAGACCGATGTGGGGCGTGGCCTAAAAGGGGGGGCGTGACCACCCGCGGTCTCGGTGAGGCCCGGGAGCGGCGGGAGGGGGCGTGGCCATTGGCGGGAGGAGGCGTGGTTACCGGCAGAAGGGGGCGTGTCCAACGGGAGGCCCCGGTGTGGCGGGAGGCGGCGGCGGGACCGGGGCCGCCTCAGTGAGGGCGGACCGGGCCGGGGCTCCGCTGCCAGCTCCTCCTCCCGGCTCTAGGCGGGGGGGCGGCGGGGAAAACGTGAATCTCCCCCTTCCCTCCCTCAAGGCTTCGCCTCCCCTCAGGCCGCGGCGGGACCCCGGGCCCGCGTCAGGCCGTGCCGCGCCCGCGGGCTCCGTGAGGGGAGGCGAGACGGGAAGATGGCATCTCGGAGGATCAGCCGGGAGACGTTCGAGGCCGTGGTGCAGGACAAAGTTAAACGGTACCGCATGGAGCGGAGCGATGCCGCGGGGGACTCCATCCATCATTTCAAAGGTAAGGGCTGACGGGAACAGCCTGCCATCAGCATCGCCTGCCATTTATTTCCCTGCTGATGATGTCTTTCCACAGCCGTTTTTTGTTGGTTATTATTTTTGGATTTTTTTTTTATTTTTTTTTAATGGAAGAACAGCTGGAGGAAGGACTGACACCGTAATGAGGGGAGGGAGGAAAAAAAAAAAAAGGGAATTCAGACAAAGGAATTGTGTTCAGCCTCAGAGAGTGGGTCCGATTTCAGCCAGCTCTCCAGGGATTGCTGCAGGATGGCATTCTGGCCGCGGCTGATAAGTTAAATAAATGGAAGATAAATAAATGTGAAATAAGTGTTGGAGCCTTTGGGGCTTTGTGGTTGGTGTTATTTATTTTAGGGGAAAAAAAAAAAAAAAAGCTCGAAGCAGGGCGCTGACCTCATGGACATAACACCAAACGTGGTGCCCAAATTCTTTTACCTCCTAAATTTGGGATATGAAATGTCCAGCCAGAGGCTTGGGTTACATTGACAAGGATGGACATTCACAGGAGAGCTTTAAAACAAAATCTGTTCTTTTTGAGGGTTGTGTGAGCCCTGAAGAAATCATTTATATTAAACACTTCCATTTTTTTTTTCCCTACCTAAAGCATTCTTTGCTTTCTGAATTGAACTTCTGGGATAAGGACAATGAGAAATACTAGAATTTCCTGCAATGGTGAGATGATTGGGGTTGAGTTTGGAGCAGATCTGAGTTTCTGCCCAGCTCTGCAGTTGCTCCTGGGGATCCTGGGCTGGGTGACAAGGTGGGCACTGCCCAAAGCTTGGAGTCCACGGCCTCGGAGGTCTTTGACAATTTTAATTCTGGCAAAGCTGAAAACTCAGGGGCTTGATGGTCTTTGTGCCTCAGGGACTCCAGGAGAAGGTGCAGACTTGAGAAAGGGGCGAGCAAAGAAAATTTGGTTTAGAGATCTTGAGCTTCTGTAGAAGGTCCAGACTCAAGAAAGAGAACAGCCAGGAAAAATTGATTCAGGGGAGAACTTGAGCTTCTGTGGAAGGCCAAGATTTGAGAAAATGAGGAGCAAAATTTGATTTAAGGGAGAATTTGAGCTTCTATAGATGCTCAAGACTTGAGAAAGAGAACAGCCAAGAAAAATTTGATTTAGAGATCTTGAGCTTCTGTAGAAGACCAAGACTTGAGAAAGAGAACAGCCAAGAAAAATTGATTTAGGGGAGAACTTGAGCTTCTATGGAAGACCAAGAATGGAGAAAACGAGAAGTAAAATTTTGGTTTAAGGGAGAATTTGAGCTTCTGTAGAAGACATGAGAAAATGAGGAACAAAAATTTGATTTAGGGGAGATCTTGAGCTTCTGTGAAAGATCCAGACTTGAGAAAAGGAGGAGAAATCAATAAAATCTGATTTAGGGGAGACCTTGAGCTCCACAATGTCTGTGGGGCTTGGGACACAGTGATGGGGAATACCCCAAAGTCAACCACGTGGGTTCCCATCAGCAATTTGGACATTTTGACCCTTTTAAACCTTGGGAATGTTTTTGGTTTTTTTTTTTTTGTTTTTCTTTTCCCCAGCTCACCCCAGGCCTCCTCCTCCTCGGCCCCGCTACAGCGACGGGAGATTCCCTCACGCCAACTCCCAGCACCAGGAGTGGAACCAGGAACCCCGGGAGGATTATCCTGGGGAAAACTACCCCGGGGAGAATTATCCAGGAGAGAATTATCCAGGGGAAAACTTTCCTGGCCCTTCCTACAGACCCGCCAGCCCTTTGCTCCGCAAGGAGAATTATTTCCACGGACAGTTCGCCCGCCGGGAGCGGGAATTCGGCCGGGATTTCGGGCGTCCTGCTCCCCAAAACAGGGAGTTTGGGCGTGGAGCTGCCCCAAACAGGGAATATGGGCATCACCCAGCTCCTCCCAGCCGGGAATACGGACAGCAGGAGCGGGAATACGGACAGCAGGAGCGGGAATACGGGCGGGATTACGGCCACGAGCAGGATTATGGCCCCACCCAGGATTGTTGGGAGGCCCACGAGCCCGAGTTTGGCTCCTCGGATGTTTTAGGGGATTTCAGGTCGCCTGGGTTGATGGAGGAGGAGTACGGAGGGGTGGAAAATCAGGAGTACGAGGGGGAGTTTGGGGACGGCGAGTTCCGGCCGCCGCTGCGCCGGGGAGGAGGAGTGGGCAGGGGGAGAGTGCTGAGGGGAAAACGCCTCACCAGGGGGGTGGCGAAACCCAAAGTCTTCAAAGGAGACCTCAAGAGCCCCCTGAAGAAGTGGAATGTGAAGAAACCACAGCCAGGCCTGGATCCCAAAGCTCTGGATCAAGCCCTGGACGTCGCCAACCAGAGGCCGGTGCCCCTCCAACAACAACAACAACAACAGCAACACCACCCCAAGCTTCCTCCACACCCTCTGGCAGCACAGAGACCCATCCTGAGGCTGCCCAAACCCACCCAAGCCTTCAGGAACCTCAGCTTCGACCTGGTGGACAAGTCTGACATCTTCTCCACCTTCGGCGTGGAGATCATCAAGTGGGCTGGCTTCCACGCCATCAAGAACGACGCCGAGTTCTCCAGGCTCTTTGGGGCCCTCTTCGAGCTGGAGACCGAGACCTGTGCCAAGATGTTGGCCTCCTTCAAGTGCTCCCTGAGGCCGGAGCACAGGGATTATTGCTTCTTCACCATCAAGAGCCTCCAGCACGCCGCCCTCAAGACGCCCAAGGTGGACAACGAGTTCCTCAACATGCTGCTGGACAAAGGGGCGGTGAAGACCAAGAACTGCTTCTTCGAGATCATCAAACCTTTCGACAAGTACATCATGAGGCTGCAGGACAGGCTCCTCAAGGGGGTCACCCCTCTGCTGATGGCCTGCAACGCCTACGAGCTGAGCGTCAAGACCAACGGCTTCGGCGACCCGCGGGACATGGCCAACGCCTTCGAGACCACCGTGTCCCTGTGCAGGAAATCCCTGGCTCTGCTGGGCCAGACTTTTGCCCTGGCCTCTGTTTTCAGGCAGGAGAAGATCCTGGAGGCCGTGGGGCTGCAGGAGATGGCGCCGGCGCCCACGGCCTTCCCGAATTTCGACGACTCCACCTTGTTTGGGAGGGAGTACATCGAGAACCTGAAGGCTTGGCTGGAGAAGAGTGGCTACCCCATCCAGGTGAAGAGGGCGGAGGCCACGGAGCAGAGCAAAGGAGCCTCCTCCCCTGACAGCAAAGGTGGTGATGGGAGAGGTTTGGCAGGGCGGGGTTGGGGGGTTGTGGTGTCCTCAGGGCAGGAATTCCTGACTCTGGGAGGGAATTCCAGGGGCATCCAGACAGGAATGGGGCAGGGAGGGAATTCCAGGGGGATCCACATCAGGAATGGGAAAGGGAGGGAATTCCGGGAGAATCCACATCAGGAATGGGGCAGGGAAGGAATTCCAGGTGAATCCAAACAGGGTTGGGACAGAGAAGGAATTCCAGGTAAATCCAAATCAGGAATGGGGCAGGGAGGGAATTCCAGACAGGGCTGGGGCAGGGAGGGAATTCCAGGGGGATCCAAATCAAGGTTGGAAAAGGGAGAGAATTCCAGGGGGATCCCAATCAGGAATGGGGCAGGGAGGGAATTCCAGGGGAATCCACATCAGGGATGGGACAGAGAAGGAATTCCAGGTAAATCCAAATCAGGAATGGGAAAGGGAGGGAATTCCAGGGGGATCCAAATCAAGGTTGGAAAAGGGAGAGAATTCCAAGGGAATCCAAATCAGGAATGGGGCAGGGAGGGAATTCCAAGTGAATCCAAACAGGGTTGGGACAGAGAAGAAATTCCAGGGGAATCCCAATCAGGGTTGGAAAAGGAGAGAATTCCAGGGGAATCCGAGTCAGGGCTGGAATTCCAGATAAATCCCACTTAATGCTGGGGCAGGGAGGAAATTCCAGGAGGATCCCACTCAGGGCTGGGGCAGAGCAGGAATTCCAGTGAAACACCAAATATCAATTGTGTGAAAACACATACACACAAAAATCCCTAAAAACTGTATTTTTTTCATGAAAACACACCAAAAAAACCCCCAAAAAACCCCATTATCTCACTATTATGAGACTAAAACGAGTGGGATTGGGTGTTTTTTTAATTTTTTTTTTAAATTTATATTTAATTTTTTTATTTATTTTAAATTTTTTAACATTTTTTTAAATTTATTTTTTAAAAAAATTAAAAATTTTTAAGAATTTATTTTAAACGTTTTTCATTTTTTTATTTTATTTTTAAACCTTCTTAAAAAATTATTTTAATTTTTTTTAAAAAATTAATTCCAAAAAAATTTAAAGTTTATTTTCGAGTTTTAAATTTATTTTCAATTTTTCCTTAAATTTTTTTTAGAAAGCTAGATCTTTTTTAAATTATTTTTTTTAAAATTTCTTTTCAATATTTTTCAAATTTTAATTTTCAATTGCTCAAATTTTCTTTTCAATTTTTCAAATTTCAATTTTTGCAAATTTCTTTTCCGTTTCTTTGAAAATTTTTTTCAATTTTTTTTTTAAAAAACACATTTCTTTTTCATTTTAAAATTTGAATTTTCCAACTTAAATGTCCTCCTCTCCCCCTGCCGCCCTCCCCCAGCCCCGCAGCGCGCCGACAGCAGGGCGGCGGCCACCATCGAGCGCCTGGTGAGGGACATCGTGGCGGGGACAGCGTCTGCCCAGGACAGCAGGGCTCGGGACGACTGCCCCGAATACTGGTGCGTGTCTGTTTGGGGGGAAATTCAGATTAAATCGTCGTCTTTTCACTCCAGGGCAAACATCAAACTCGGGCGGTGTTTAATCAGATTTTTGGGGATTTTTTTGTTGGGTTTTTGTTGGATTTTGGGGATTTTTTGTTGGTTTTTTGCTGGGTTTTGGGGGGAAAATTCAAATTAAAACTTCGTCTTTTCGGTCCAGGGAAAGATCAGACTCAGGCGGTGTTTAATCAGCTTTTGGGGGATTTTTTTGGGGGGAGATTTGGGGATTTTTTGGGTTTTTTTGGTGGGTTTTTGGGGGTTTTTGGGGATTTTTTGTTGGTTTTTTGGTGGGTTTTGGGGGCAAAATTCAATCTAAAACTTCGTCTTTCACCCCAGGGCAAAGATCAAACTGGGGCTGTGGTTAATCAGCTTTTTGGGGGGTTTGGGGGGATTTTTGGGGATTTTCTTGGTGGGTTTTTTTGGTGGATTTTGGGAGGGGAAAATTGGATTTAAAACTTCATCTTTCACTCCAGGGCAAAGATCAAACTCGGGCTGTGTTTAATCAGATTTTGGGGGGGTTTGGGGGGGCTTTTGTTGGATTTTGGGGATTTTTTGTTGGTTTTTTGGTGGGTGTTTGGGGGGAAAATTCAATTTAAAACTTCGTCTTTCACTCCAGGGAAAGATCAAACTCGGGCGGTGTTTAATCAGATTTTTGGGGATTTTTTGTTGGTTTTAGGGGTTTTCTTGTTGGTTTTTTGGGTTTTGGGGATTTTTTGTTGGTTTTTTGGGGTTTTTTTTGACAAAATTCAATTTAAAACTTGGTCTTTTCACTCCAGGGCAAAGATCAAACTGGGGGTTTGTTTAATCAGCTTTTTGGGGATTTTTTTTGTTGGGTTTTTGTTGGGTTTTGGGGATTTTTTGTTGTTTTTTGGTGGGTTTTGGGGTGGCCCCGACTACTGGTGCGTGTTTGTGTGGGGGGAAATTCAGATTAAATCGTCATCTTTCACTCCAGGGCAAAGATCAAATTCGGGCGGTGTTTAATCAGATTTTTGGGGATTTTTTTGTTGGTTTTTTCGCGGTTTTGGGGATTTTTTAGTGGGTTTTTGGGGTTTTTGGGAATTTTTTGGTGGTTTTTGGGGAATTTTTTTTGGTGGTTTTTTGGTGCGTGTCTGGGGAGGAAATTCAAATTAAAACTTCGTCTTTCACTCCAGGGGAAAAATCAGACTCGGGCTGTGTTTAATCAGCTTTTTGGGGGTTTTTTTGGGGGATTTTTTTCTTGGTTTTGGGGGGATTTTTTTGATGGTTTTTGGGAATTTTTTTGGTGGTTTTTTGGTGGGTTTTGGGGGGAAAATTCAATTTAAAACTTCATCTTTTCACTCCAGGGCAAAGATCAAACTGGGGCTGTGTTTAACCAGCTTTTTTTGGGGGGGGGTTGGGGATTTTTTTTGTCATTTTTTTTGTCATTTTTTGGGTGGGGAGGATGTTTTTCCTGGAGCTCATTATCCCTAGAAAAAACAATCCCAGTCGTTTGTTGCTTTTGATGTGCCAATAACGGCCCTTTGTCAGTTCCCAATTCCAGGCCTTGGAAAGAAATTTGCATTTTAGGAGCGAAAATTCAGGTGATGGAGACAAAATTCCCAGGGAAAAAAAAGCTGGAAAAAAAGAGGGAGACGTCTCCGGGTGTCATCTGCTGAGATGAGCTGATTAATTACCCAAATCGTTCCATTATTTATTTCCTTGGCACATTTTCCTCGCTGTTTGTTGCTCCCAGAAAATTCAGTTTATTCTCAGCCTCGTGTTCGACACCTGGGAAAGCAACAACCAAAAAAAATCTCAAATAAAGAAACAAAATGCACAGACAAAAAAAAAAAAAGCAAAAACCCAAGAAAATCTCCAAAATACAAACAAAAAAACCCTCCTCAAAGGCCACAAAAAGCCAAAACCACAAAAAAAAAAGGAAAAAAAACCCCAAAACCCACAAAAACAAAACCCCAAAAACAGAAACAACAACAAAAAAACCCTATAAAAAAACCCAAAACAAAACCAAAAACTCCCAAAACCACAAAAACAAAACCAAAACAAAAACCTCAAAAACACCTAAAAACCACAAAAACAAACCAAAAAACACCCACAAAACCTGGATTGCTGAAGTTTGGGTTTTTTTGCTTTAAAACATGAAGATTTCCATTAAAAAATGAAGATTTGAAGCTGATCTTTCCTTTCTTGTCTATATTTGCCCCAGGATTTCCAGCTGATCTTTATTTTCTCTATTTTTTCCAGGATTTCCAGCTGATCTTTCCTTTCTTTTCTCTATTTCTGCAGAATTTCCAGCTGACTTTTTTCTTTCTTTTCCCTATTTCCCAGAATTTCCAACTGATCTTTATTTTCTATATTTCCCCAGCATTTCCAGCTGATTTTCCCTTTCTTTTTTCTATTTTTCAAGCTGATTTTCCCTTTATTTTCTATATTTTTCCCAGAATTTCAGCTAATTTTCCCTTTTTTTGTCTATTTCTCCAGCTGATTTTCCCTTTATTTTCTGAATTTCCCCCAGCATTTTCAGCTGATTTTCCCTTTATTTTCCCTATTTCCCCAGCTGATTTCCCCTTTATTTTTCCTGTTTTTCCACCTGATTTCCCCCTTTCTTTTCTCCATTTCCCCAGCTGATTTCCCCTTTATTTTCCCTGTTTTTCCACCTGATTTCCCCCTTTCTTTTCTCCATTTCCCCAGCTGATTTCCCCTTTCTTTTCTCTATTTCCCCAGCTGATTTTCCCTTTGTTTTCCCTGTTTTTTCTCCATTTCCCCACCTGATTTCCCCTTGATTTTCTCCATTTCCCCAGCTGATTTCCCCTTTCTTTTCTCCATTTCCCCAGCTGATTTTCCCTTTCTTTTCCCTGTTTTTCCAGCTGATTTCCCCCTTTCTTTTCTCCATTTCCCCAGCTGATTTCCCCTTTCTTTTCTCCATTTCCCCAGCTGATTTCCCCTTTGTTTTCCCTGTTTTTTCCCCATTTCCCCACCTGATTTCCCTGTTTTTTCTCCATTTCCCCAGCTGATTTCCCCTTTTTTTTCCTCCATTTCCCCAGCTGATTTCCCCTTTCTTTTCCCTGTTTTTTCTCCATTTCCCCAGCTGATTTTCCCTTTGTTTTCCCTGTTTTTCCAGCTGATTTCCCCTTTCTTTTCCCTGTTTTTCCAGCTGATTTCCCCCTGATTTTCTCCAGATTTTCTCCATTTCCCCAGCTGATTTCCCCTTTCTTTTCTCCATTTCCCCAGCTGATTTTCCCTTTCTTTCCCCTGTTTTTCCAGCTGATTTCCCCTTTGTTTTCCCTGTTTCCCCAGCTGATGTCCCCAGCTGATGTCCCCCGCTGATGTCCCCAGCTGATGTCCCCTGACGTCCCCCTCTCCCGTGTCCCCGCAGGTTCCTGTCGGACGAGGCCAGCCTGGAGTACAAATATTTCCAGCTGAAGCTCTCCGAGGCTCAGAGGAGGAACCCCAAGCCCAGCTCAGAATCCCTCAGGGCTTTTCTCTACGCCAAGAGAGCGGCCAGCATCAAAAAGAAACTCTTCAGGAGGAACAAAAAACCCAAAATTCCCGTTTTTCCCAAAGGCAAGAAGGCGAAGAGGAGGACGCCGAGCTCCAGGAGCCCAGCCAAAGGGAAAAAGGAGAAAAATCCCCCAGGTTTGACCAAAAAGGAGATTTCTGAGCCCAAATCGGAGTTGCTGGGGCAGGAGTTGTCACCTTTGGGTGTCACTTGTGTCCCCCAGGGTGGCCCCAGCGAGGAGGGAGATGTTGGTGCTCCTGGGGATTTGTCAGCAGCACCAGCAGAGGTTTGCTCAGCTCAGTTTGGTGATGGTGAGTGAAAAGGGGTTTGGGAGGGGAGGGGAGGAAAAAATAAGTTTAAAAAAAATAAATTAAAGTTGAGATTTTGGTCCAGGAAAAAAAAAAAAAAAATTAAATTGGATCCAGGAAAAAAAAAATTAATTAAAATTTAAATTTAATCCAGGAAAAAAAAAAGTAAAATTTAAATTGGATCCAGGAAAAAAAAATAATTATAATTTAAATTTAATCCAGGAAAAAAAAAAAAAGTAAAATTTAAATTGGATCCAGGAAAAAAAAATTAATTAAAATTTAAATTTAATCCAGGAAAAAGAAAAGTAAAATTTAAATTGGATCCAGGAAAAAAAATTAATTAAAATTTATATTTAATCCAGGAAAAAAAAAAAGTAAAATTTAAATTGGATCCAGGAAAAAAAAATCAATTAAAATTTAAATTTTATCCAGACAAAAAAAAGAAAAAAAAAAGAAGTGGAATTCATTTAAATTTTATTTTAAAATGAATTTAAGTTTTAGCCAGAAAAAAAAAAAAAAAAAAAAAAAAAAAAAAGTAAAATTTTAATTGGGTCCAGAAAAAACAAATTTAAATTGTATCCAGAAAAATAAGGTAAAATTTAAATTGTATCCAGAAAAACAGATTTTAATTGTATCTGGGAAAAAATCCTAAAATTTAAATTGTATCCAGAAAAACGAATTTAAATTGTATCCAGAAAAATGAATTTCAATCCTAAACGAATTTAAATTACGGGTTTAGGAAAACCCCTAAAATTTAAATTTCATCCAAAAAAAAAACCCCAAAATCCGTCTCACAAAAAAATTTAACCCTTATCTAGAAAAAAAACCCCGATATAAATCCATTTTTATATACCTACTATTAAAAAAAAAGTATATATTTTTATATCTGTTTATATATATAGTCACATAAATAAATATATTAATTATTATTTAATATACTTATTTATAGATTTTATATATAAATATGATTGACATATAAAACATATAAACATATCAAAATATAATATTATATTTTGATATAATATTTAAATATATAAATACTAGATACCTATACATAATGAATAAAACATATAAATATATAATATTATATTTTGATATAACATTTAAATATATAAATACTGAATATATATACATAATAAATATAAATATATAAATGTATAATATTCTATTTTGATAGAATATTTAAATATATAAATATTAAATATATATACACATAATAAATATAAACATATAAAATATAATATATTTTGATATAATATTTAAATATATAGATATAGTATATGTATACATAATGGATATAAATATATAAATATATAATATTGTATGTTGATATAATATTAAAATGTACAAATATTAAACATATACACATAATAAATATAAACATATAAAATCTATTCTGATATAATATTTAAATATATAAATATTAAATATATACACCTAATAGATATATAAAGATACGATATTATATTTTTGCATAATATTCAAATATATAGCTATATAAACATATAAAAACATAATATTATATAATATTTATTTATACCATACAATTCCTATATTAATTATAATCATTTAATACATTTACATTTCTATATCCCTATATATATATATATATATTATTTATTTTACTGTGTGTGTGTTTGTGGTTTTGCAGTGGATGCCAAAACGCTGGTCCCTATATATATTTTTTTTTTATTTTATTTATTTGACTCTGTGTGTGTTTGTGGTTTTGCAGTGGATGCCAAAACGCTGGTCCTTATATATATTTTTTTTTTATTTTATTTATTTGACTGTGTGTGTTTGTGGTTTTGCAGTGGATGCCAAAACGCTGGTCCCTATATATATATTTTTTTATTTTATTTATTTTACTGTGTGTGTGTCTGGGGTTTTGCAGTGGATGCCAAAACGCTGGTCCCTATATATATATATTTTATTTTATTTATTTGACTGTGTGTGTGTCTGTGGTTTTGCAGTGGATGCCAAAACGCTGGAGACGGCCGAGAAGCTGGCCGAGTTCGTGGCGCAGGTGGGGCCTGAGATTGAGCAGTTCAGCATCGACAACAGCGCCGACAACCCCGACCTCTGGTGGGTCCTGGGGTCCCCTGTGGGGGTCTGAGGGGACAGGGGACTCTGCCAGCCTGGGTGTTCTGGAACATTCTATTGTGGGTTATTGCAGGGTTTGGGTACACCTGGGTGTTCTAGAACATTCTATTGTGGGGTTATGGCAGGGTTTGGGTACACCTGGGTGTTCCAGAACATTCTATTGTGGGGTTATTGTGGGGGTTTGGGTACACCTGGGTGTTCTGGAACATTCTATTGTGGGGTTATCCAGGGTTTGGGTACACCTGGGTGTTCTGGAACATTCTATTGTGGGGTTATCCAGGGTTTGGGTACACCTGGGTGTTCTGGAACATTCTGTTGTGGGTTTATTGTGGGTTTTGGGTACACCTGGGTGTTCCAGAACATTCTATTGTGGGTTTATGGCAGGGTTTGGGTACACCTGGGTGTTCTGGAACATTCTATTGTGGGGTTATGGCAGGGTTTGGGTACACCTGGGTGTTCTGGAACATTCTGTTGTGGGTTATTGTGGGGTTTGAGTACACCTGGGTGTTCTGGAACATTCTATTGTGGGGTTATCCAGGGTTTGGGTACACCTGGGTGTTCTGGAACATTCTATTGTGGGGTTATCCAGGGTTTGGGTACACCTGGGTGTTCTGGAACATTCTATTGTGGGGTTATGGCAGGCTTTGGGTACACCTGGGTGTTCCGGAACATTCTATTGTGGGGTTATGGCAGGGTTTGGGTACACCTGGGTGTTCTGGAACATTCTATTGTGGGTTTATGGCAGGGTTTGGGTACACCTGGGTGTTCCGGAACATTCTGTTGTGGGTTTATTGTGGGTTTTGGGTACACCTGGGTGTTCCAGAACGTTCTATTGTGGGGTTATGGCAGGGTTTGGGTACACCTCGGTGTTCTGGAACATTCTATTGTGGGGTTATGGCAGGGGTTTGGGTACACCTGGGTGTTCTGGAACATTCTATTGTGGGGTTATGGCAGGGTTTGGGTACACCTGGGTGTTCCAGAACATTCTATTGTGGGTTTATTGCAGGGTTTGGGTACACCTGGGTGTTCTGGAACATTCTGTTGTGGGTTTATGGCAGGGTTTGGGTACACCTGGGTGTTCCGGAACATTCTATTGTGGGGTTATGGCAGGATTTTGGGTAAAAAGGGCCGTGCCTTCAGCCCCCAGCCTGGGCTGGAGGGAAATCCCAGAGAGAGGGAGAGAGAACAGCAGAGTGAGAGCTGAGAGAGAGCAAAGGGCAGGGGGAGAGGAAGGGGAGAGGGGAGAGTTAAGAGGAGAGGTGAGAGGTAAGAGCTAAGAGTAGCAGGAAGGAGAGGAGGAAGAGGTAAGAGAGTGAGGTTACAATACATTATATAGACATTACAGTGGATTTTTTCACTTAGTTCCCCTGGATTTTTTACCTTATTTCTGTGGATTTTTTAACTTAGTTCCCCTGGATTTTTTGACCTTAATTTTCCTGGATTTTTTGACCTTATTCCCCTGGATTTTGCACCTAATTTCTCTGGATTTCTGACCTTATTTTCCTTGGATTTTTTACCTTCATTTCCCTGGGCTTTTGACCTTACTTTCTCTGCATTTTGAACCTTATTTCCTCTGGATTTTGAACCTTATTTCCTCTGGATTTTGAACTTTGTTTCCCCTGGATTTTAAACCTTATTTCCCCTGGATTTTGAACTTTATTTCCTCTGGATTTTGAACCTTATTTCCTCTGGATTTTGAACCTTATTTCCCCTGGATTTCTGACCACATCCCCCTGGATTTCTGACCACACTCCCCTCAATTTTTTTTATTATCCCCTCCGAAATTTTAACCAATTCCCCATGACTTTTGACCTCACCTTCCCCTGCATTTCTGCCCACATTCCCCTCAAATTTTTTTTTACCCTTATCCCCCCCTTTCATTCATATATTTATTATTTCTTTACCTCCTTATTTCCCCCTCCAGGTTCCTCCAGGACCAAAACAGCTCCGCTTTTAAATTCTACCGGATGAAGGTCCACGAGCTCTGCCCCTCCATCACCTTCAGCCCCGGGGCTGCAGGAGCCCCCAAACCCCCAGGGACAGCCCTGGACTCTGCAGAAGATGAAGAAGAAGAAGAAGATGAAGAAGAAGAAGAAGGTGAAGAAGAAGAAGAAGGTGAAGAAGAAGAAGAAACCGAATTTGAAACCTCCCAACCACCGGGAGATGATGATGATGATGATGATGATGATGATGAGGACGAGGCAGCAGGTAGAAGGGAGACAAACCTAGAGGAAGATTTGCTTCCCAGAGCAGGAGAGGAGGAGGAGGAGGAGGAGGAGGAGGAGGAGATGGCAGGAGGTGAAGTGCAGAGCCCCTCTGATGGTGCTGTCCCAAATCTGTCGACACAGGCACCGCCAGCCGCGGCCCCCGGCGCGCCCTTCCCGCGGAAAAGGATCAGCAGCAAGTCCCTCAAAGTGGGCATGATCCCGGCCTCCAAAAGGATCTGCCTCATTGAGGAGCCCAAAGGTGGGTGCGTTCACTTTTGTGTAGAGAAAAGAGAGAATTTGGGCAAAAATGCCAATTTTTTAGGTGTTTTTTTGCTGGCGATCGCTCAAAAATCGCGGTTTTTCTTCACATGAAAACGAACACAAATTTGACCTTAAATCTCGATTCAAGCAGCAAAGGAGAAGCTGAATAAAAGAGCCTTAAGGTCAGTGGGCAACAAAATATTAGAGTTTGATATTAAAATAAGATATTTAGGGGGAAAAAAAACAGGTTTTGCCTCTTAAAAGCATTGCGTTTGTCTCATACAACATTCAGCAGCCAGTCCCTCAAAGTGGGCATGATCCCGGCCTCCAAAAGGATCTGCCTCATTGAGGAGCCCAAAGGTGCGTGGGAAACAAAATCCTTCACTTTTGTGTAGAAAAAAGAGAGAATTTGGGCAAAAATCCCAATTTTTTAGGTGTTTTCTTGCTGGCGATCGCTCAAAAATCGCGGTTTTTTTCCACGTGAAAATGGCCACAAATTTGAATTTCCAACTGAATTTTGTGTATATATTTTTTTTTAATTAATTCTGATCTTATTTTTCATCTCATTTTGCTTTTTCCTTCTGTTTTAAGTCCAGCCTTAAATGAAGTTAAATTTGATATTTTTGGAGGTTTTTTAGCCTTGATTTGGTGGGGTTTTTTAGTGGAATAATTTGAATTTTGTAATTTTTTGAAATTATTATTAATTCTTATTATTTTTTAATTCTTATTATTTTTAAATTAATTTTTAATTTTAATTAATTCTTTTTACTTCTTCCTTGTGTTTTAAGTCCAGCCTTAAATGAAGTTAAATTTGATATTTTTGGAGGTTTTTTAGCCTTGATTTGGAGGCTTTTTTTAGTGGCATAATTTGAATTTCCAGCTGAATTTTGTATTTGTTTTATGGGGTTTTTTTTAATTAATTCTGCTCTTATTTGTCAACTCATTTTACATTTTCCTTGTGTTTTAAGTCCAGCCTTAAATTGAGTTAAATTTGATTTTTTTGGAGGTTTTTTAGCCTTGATTTGGAGGGGCTTTTTTAGTGGAATAATTTGAATTTTGTAATTTTTTAAAATTATTATTAGTTCTTATTATTTTTTAATTCTTATTATTTTTAAATTAAATTTTAATTAATTCTTTTTACTTCTTCCTTGTGTTTTAAGTCCAGCCTTAAATTGAGTTAAATTTGATATTTTTGGAGGTTTTTTAGCCTTGATTTGGAGGCTTTTTTTAATGGAATAATTTGAATTTCCAGCTGAATTTTGTATTTGTTTTATGGGGTTTTTTAAAATTAATTCTGCTCTTATTTGTCAATTCATTTTACTTCTTCTTTCTGTTTTAAGTCCAGCCTTAAATTGAGTTAAATTTGATATTTTTGGAGGTTTTTTAGCCTTGGTTTGGAGGCTTTTTTCATGGAATAACTTGAATTTTGTATTTTTTTTTTATTATTATTAATTCTTATTATTTTTTAATTCTTATTATTTTTAAATTAATTTTTAATTAATTCTTTTTACTTCTTCCTTCTGTTTTAAGTCCAGCCTTAAATGAAGTTAAATTTGATACTTTTAGAGGTTTTTTAGCCTTGATTTGGAGGCTTTTTTTAGTGGAATAATTTGAATTTCCAGCTGAATTTTGTATTTGTTTCATGGGGTTTTTTTTAATTAATTCTGCTCTTATTTGTCAACTCATTTTGCATTTTCCTTGTGTTTTAAGTCCAGCCTTAAATTGAGTTAAATTTGATATTTTTGGAGGTTTTTTAGCCTTGATTTGGTGGGTTTTTTCGTGGAATAATTTGAATTTTGTGTTTGTTTTTTGCAGTGCATGAACCCGTGAGGATCGCTTACGACAGACCCCGGGGCTGCCCTGTCACAAAGAAGAAAAAGGTCCAAAAAATTCAATTTTTTTGCCATAAAATTCTACCAAAAACGAGGAATTTTTTTGGGAAAAAAGAAAAAAAAAAGTTAGGAAAAAATTCCAATTTTTCCAGCTGAAGTTGTGGCTCCTCTTCAAAAATTTTCTTCGTTTTTTTTGCATCGAAATTAAAGTTTTTTAAAGGATTTTTTAAAAATATAATTATTTTTTAAAAGGATTTTTTATTTAAAAAAGCTCATTCAAAAGAAGGAAATTCCTTTAAAAAAAGAAAATGTCTTTAAAAATTCCTTTAAAAAATGATGAAAATTAATTTTAAAATTCATTTAAAAAAACCCAGGAAATTCCTTTTAAAAACATCACTTAAAAATTCATTTTGAAAAAGGAAATTCCTTTAAAAAAATCCTTTAAAAAAGAAGGAAATTCCTTTAAAAGGAAGGAAATTCCTTCTAGAAATTCCTTTTAAAAATTCCTTTAAAAATTTCCTTTAAAAATCCCTTTAAAAGAAGAAAAAAATCCTTAAAAAATCCTTTTAAAAAAGGGAAATTCCTGTTAAAAAATTCAATTTACGCCCGTCTGGATGCGGATTTTGACCATTTCACCTTATAAAAAATCCAATTTATAAATTTAATTTTTCCCCTTTATTTTTTCCTGCAGAAACCCAAAGATCTGGAGTTTTCCCAGCAGAGGCTGAGCCCCAGGAACGTGGGCTTCCAGATGCTGCAGAGGATGGGCTGGCAGGAAATTCCCTTTATTTAAAAATCCTTGAAAAAGAAGGGAAATTCCTTTTTAAAAAATCCTTTAAAAACTCCTTGAAAAGCTCCTTTAAAATTCTTTAAAAATCCTTTAAATTCCTTTAAAATTCCTTTAAAAGAAGGAAAAAAATCCTTTAAAAAATCCTTTTAAAAAGGGAAATTCCTGTTAAAAAATTCAATTTACGCCCATCCGGATGCGGATTTTGACCATTTCACCAACCCACTTCCCACCCTAATAAATTTAATTTTTGCCCCTTTATTTTTTCCTGCAGAAACCCAAAGATCTGGAGTTTTCCCAGAAGAGGCTGAGCCCCAGGAACGTGGGCTTCCAGATGCTGCAGAGGATGGGCTGGCAGGAGGGCCACGGCCTGGGCTCCAGGGGAAGGGGCATCCGGGAGCCCGTGCACCTGTAAGGGAACTGCTGGGGGAAAAGGGGAAAAAGGGGGTTTTATAGGGGAAATAAAGGGGTTTTTAATGGAAAAATAAGGGGTTTTATAGGGGAAATTTAGGGGGTTTATAGGGGAAATTAAGGGGTTTTAATGGGGGAAATAAAGGGGTTTTATTAGGGGAAATAAGGGGGTTTTAATGGGGGAATTTGGGGGTTTTTAATGGAGGAATTTAGGGTTTTTATAGGGGAAATAAAGGGAGTTTTATAGGGGAAATAAAGGGATTTAATGGGGGAATTTAGGGGGTTTTATAGGGGGAATAAAGGGGTTTTATAGGGGAAATTAAGGGGTTTTATAGGGGAAATAAGGGGTTTTTTTAATGGAAAAATAAGGGGTTTTATAGGGGAAATTTAGGGGGTTTTATAGGGGAAATTTAGAGGGTTTTATAGGGGGAATAAAGGGTTTTTAATGGGGGAATTTAGGGGGTTTTTATAGGGGAAATAAAGGCAGTTTTATAGGGGAAATAAAGGGGTTTTTTTAATGGAAAAATAAGGGGTTTTATAGGGGAAATAAAGGGGGTTTTATAGGGGAAATAAGGAGATTTTAATGGGGGAACTTAGGGGTTTTTATAGGGGAAATAAAGGGAGTTTTATAGGGGAAATAAAGGGAGTTTTATAGGGGAAATAAAGGGGGTTTTTTAATGGAAAAATAAGGGGTTTTATAGGGGAAATAAAGGGGTTTTATAGGGGAAATTTAGGGGGTTTATAGGGGAAATTTAGGGGGTTTTATAGGGGGAAATAAAGGGGTTTTTATAGGGGGAAATAAGAGTTTAATGGAGGAATTTAGGGGTTTTTATAGGGGAAATAAAGGGGTTTTATAGGGGAAATAAGGGGTTTTTATAGGGGAAATAAAGGGGTTTTTATAGGGGAAATAAAGGGGTTTTATGGGGGAAATAAGGAGATTTTAATGGGGAATTTAGAGGGTTATATACGGGAAATAAGGGGGTTTAATGGGGGAAATAAAGGGGTTTTTATAGGGGAAATAAGGGGGTTTTAAATGAGGAAATTTAGAGGTTTTAATGGGGGAATTTAGGGGTTTTAATAAGGAAAAAAAGGGATTTTTATAGGGGGAAATAAGAGTTTTTAATGGAGGAATTTAGGGGTTTTTATAGGGGAAATAAAGGGATTTTTATAGGGGAAATAAAGGAGTTTTTAATGGGGGAATTTAGGGGTTTTAATGGGATTTTTTCAGTTGTAATAATTCCATTTTTCCCCTCCCCAGGGGCACGACCTCGGCTGGGGAAGGTTTGGGAGTGGAAGAGGAGAATCAGGAGGATGCTTTTGACGTTTTCCGGCAGAGAATGATCCAAATGTATCGGCAGAAAAGGGCCAATAAATAGGTAAGGGGCTGGAATTCCATCTGAGGGGGGGGGAAATGGGAATTTGGGGGAAAAATTGGGATTTAGGGGGGAAAATTGGGATTTCGGGAAAAAAAATGGGATTTGGGGGGAAAAAATTGGGATTTGGGGGGAAAAAATTGGGAATTTTAGGGTAAAAAATCTGAATTTTGGGGGAAAAAATCTGAATTTGAGGGGGAAAAATCTGAATTTTGGGGGGAAAAATCTGAATTTGAGGGGGAAAAATCTGAATTTGAGGGGGGGAAAATCTGAATTTGAAGGGGGAAAATGGAATTTTATAGGGAAAAAACCTGAATTTGAGGGGGGAAAATGGAATTTTAGATGAAAAAATCGGAATTTTAGGGGAAAATTTGGAATTTTAGGGGAAAAAATCTGAATTTTAGGGCAAAAAAATTGGGAATTTTTTGGGGGGGTTTTGGGGACTTTTTTTTTGGGTTTGTGAATCTGAAGTTGCTGAATGACCAAAAAAATCTTAATTTTTTTTTCTTTTTCTCCCCTTTTTCTTCTCTCCTCTCTTTATTCTCTTTTTATTCTCTTTTTTCTCTTTTTCTCTATTTTTCCCTCTTTTATTCTTTTTCCTCTTTTTCCCTCTTTTTCCTCTGTTTTTTCCCTCTTTTTCTCTCATTTTTCCCTCTTTTATTCTCTTTTTTCCTCTTTTCCCCTCCATTTTCCCTTTTATTCTCTTTTTTCCCCTTTTCCCCTCTTTTTCCCTCCATTTTCCCTCTTTTATTCTCTTTTTCTCTTTTTTCCTCTTTTCCTCTCCTTTTTTTCCTTCTTTATTCTCTTTTTTCCTCCTTTTCTCTCTCTTTTTCCTCCCTTTTTCCTCCCTTTTTCCCTCTTTTATTCTCTTTTTCCCTCTCTTTCCTCTCCTTTTTCCCTCTTTTTTCCTTCTTTATTCTCTTTTTTCCTCTTTTCCTCTTTTTTCCTCCTTTTTTCCTCTTTTTCCTCTCCTTTTCCCCTCTTTTATTCTTTTTTATTCTCTTTTTCCCTCTTTTCCCCTCCATTTTCCTTCTTTTATTCTCGTTTTTCCCTCTCTTTCCCCTCCATTTTCCCTCTTTTTTCCTCTTTTTTTCCTCTTTTTCCTTCCTTTTCCCCTCTTTTTCCCTCTTTTATTCTCTTTTCCCCTCTTTTATTCTCTTTTTCCCCTCTTTTCCCCCCTTTTTTCCTCTTTTTCTCTCCTTTTCCCCTCTTTTTCCCTCTTTTTTTTTCCTCTTTTTCCCTCTCTTTCCCCTCCATTTTCCCTCTTTTTCCCTCCTTTTCCCCTCTTTTTCCCTCTTTTTTTTCCTCTTTTTCCCTCCTTTTCCCCTCTTTTTCCCTCTTTTATTCTCTTTTTCCCTCTTTTCCCCTCCTTTTCCCCTCTTTTTCCCTCTTTTTTTTATCTTTTCCCCTCTTTTCCCCTCCATTTTCCCTCTTTTATTCTCGTTTTTCCCTCTCTTTTCCCCTCCATTTCCCTTCTTTTTTCCTCTTTTTTTTCCTCTTTTTCCCTCTTTTCCCCTCTTTTATTCCCCTTTTTTCCCCTCTCTCCCCTCCCCAGCTCTCCCAGCCCCGTTTCCCTCGGTCTCTCTCTGGTTTTCTGTGGGATTTTCCTCCCCAAACCCTGATGATTTTCCCTCCCCAGCCCGGGGCAGCTGCTCCCCACCCACAGAAGGAAAAATAAATCCAATTTTTTTCCCCCCATTTTAGTGCAAGTCCAACCTTTGGTAGAAACATTCCAATCATCATCTGCAATAAAACGTAGAGCTGGAGAATTCCTGCCTCTCGCTGCTTTTATTCCAGATTTTATTTTATTTTTAATTGTTCTGACCATTTCCTGCTGGGATTTGGGATCCCTTTGGCCATTGAGAAAAAGATCTGCACCTTTAATTTAATTTTTTTTTTTTTTTATTTTAATTGTTCTGATCATTTCCCGCTGGGATTTGGGATCCCTGTGGCCATTTAGAAAAAGATCTGCATTTTTAATTTAAATTTTTATTTTATTTTTTAATTGTTCTGACCATTTCCTGCTGGGATTTGGGATCCCTTTGGCCATTGAGAAAAAGATCTGCATTTTTAATTTAAATTTTATTTTATTTTTTAATTGTTCTGACCATTTCCTGCTGGGATTTGGGATCCCTTTGGCCATTGGGGAAGGGATCTGCACCTTTAATTTGAATTTTATTTTATTTTTTAATTGTTCTGATCATTTCCTGCTAGGATTTGGGATCCTTTTGGCCATTGGGAAAGGAATCTGCATTTTTAATTTAAATTTTTATTTTATTTTAATTGTTCTGATCATTTTTCCCCTCTCCTTTCCCCTGTGTGAGGTGAGGTTTGATGGAGGATTATTTATTCCAAATTCCTGGGGTTTTTCCCTCTCCTCTCCCCTGTGCCAGGTGAGGTTTGAAGGAGGTTTATTTATTCCAGATTTATTCCAAATTCCATTTGATGCAGCACTGTCTGGGTTTGGGGCATTTCCCATCCCCACTTCCTCCAAAATTCTGATTTTTGTGGCATTTCCCATCCCCATTTCCACCAAAATTGTGTTTTTTGTGTCATTCCCCATTCCCATTTCCTCCGAAATTCTGTTTTTGTGTCATTTCCTTCCCCATTTCCTCCAAAATTCTGTTTTTGTGTCATTTCCTTCCCCATTTCCTCCAAAATTCTGTTTTTGTGTCATTTCCTTCCCCATTTCCACCAAAATACTGGTTTTGTGGCATTCCCCATCCCCATTTCCTCCAAAACTCCATTTCTTTGGCATTTCCTTCCCCATTTCCTCCAAAATTCTGTTTTTTGTGGCATTTTCCATCCCCATTTCCTCCAAAACTCTGTTTTTGTGTCATTCCTCGTCCCCATTTCCACCAAAATTCTGGGGGTTTTTTTGTGTTTTTAGACCTCCTCAGGTGATTTTTAGACCTCCTCGTGTGATTTTTGCACCTCCTCACATCATTTCAGACCTCCTCTCATCATTTCAGACCTCCTCACACCATTTCAGACCTCCTCACATCATTTCAGACCTCCTCGCAGGACTTTCACACCTCTCAGAGAGGATCAGGGGGAGCTGCAGCCCTCGGGGGTTGTTCAGATGCAGCAGGAACCGGCAGGAAAAAATCCGATTTTGTGCCTCTGAGCAGCTCCTGGCCCCAGAACCACGGAATTCCCTGGAATTCTGGAGCTCCTGGAGGGTGTGTTCCCCCTGCTGGGGTGTGCAGCACCCATGGGAGAGGTGACCCAGGCAGGTGTGGCACCCACAGAGAGCCAGGTGAGGTCAGGATCGAAGGATCTGAATGAATTCCACCTCAGCTGGTGGACAACACCAAGGATTTATTTTATTTTATTTTATTTTATTTTATTTTATATTTTATATTTTATTTTATTTTATTTTATTTTATATTTTATTTTATTTTATTTTATCTTATTTTTATTTTATTTTATTTTATTTTATTTTATTTTATTTTATTTTATTTCCCAAATTCCTCCCCTTTTCCTGCTGCCAGCCCAGGGGCAGAGATCCAAACCAACCTCACCTTTCTGGGAGCTGATCTCTGCCCCAAAATATAAAAAATTTTTGCCTCCTCAATCCCTTTTTTTTTTTTTTTTTTTTTGTTTTCCTTTAAATCCTCTGGAATAAAAAATTGACCCAGCCTCAGACAGTTGGGAGAACTCTTCATGGAGCAGAAATGGAAATAAAAATTAACACGGAGGGGTGAAAAAGCAGACCCAGAGCAGGAGGAGAAGAGGTGCAGGTGTGGGAATTCTGCTGGAAAAGGGAGGGAAGGAGCCCAGCAGCGGCTCTGCCCCGGCTCCAGCACCTTCCTGAGGGCCCAGAGCAGATCCTGCCCGGGGAATTCCCGGCGTTTCTGCTGCTCTGGCCCCGTTTAGAGCAGCGAAGAGGAGAAAAAAAACCCTAAAAAAACCCAACCCCAAAGGACGGCCATTTCAGGTCCATTTTTTGACCATTCTGTGACCATTTTGTGTCCATTTTGAGTCCACTTTGGGTCCATTTTGTGTTCATTTTGTGCTCATTTTAAGTCCATTTTATGACCATTTTATGTCCATTTTGTGCCCATTTTTTGACCATTTTGTGCCCATTTTTTGACCATTTTGGGTCCATTTTTTGACCATTTTGTGTCCCATTTGTGGTCCATTTTGTGACCATTTTGTGACAATTTTGAGTCCATTTTGTGACCATTCTGTGCCCATTCTGTGCCCATTCTGTGCCCATTTTGTGCCCATTCTGTGCCCATTCTGTGCCCACCTTGGGTGTATCTCTGCCCAGGCTCTTGTCCTGCCCAAGGTGTGTCCTAAAGCCCTTTTAATAAATCTCTCCTTTATTCTCCAGCTCTGTGCAAACCAAAACTTTATAAAAGTGTGAGACCTTATGACCTGTGCTCCATTTGGTGACCATTTTGTGCCCATTTTATGCCGATTTTTGGGTCCATTTTGGGACCATCTTGGGACCATTTTGGGTTCATTTTGTGTCCATTTTGTGCTCATTTTAAGTCCATTTTTTGACCATTTTGTGACCATTTTATGACCATTTTGTGGCCCATTTTGTGACCATTTTATGACCATTTTATGACCATTTTGTGACCATTTTATGACCATTTTTTGCCCATTTTGTGCCCATTTTGTGCCCATCACTCCCCAGGCCCCTCAGGCCACCAGCGTGTCCCCATCTCCTCCTGCTCTCCTTGAACCCCCCTGGGCCATGTCCCTGTTACACAGACCAGGACATCCCCCTGGGGGACGATATAAAAGGAGAGAAGAAAAAAGAAAAAAGGAAAAAAAAAAGAGAAAACAAACCACCAAACCCCAAGAGCAGCTTCTCAATTGCTCCATTTAATTCCAATTCAATTCAAAATTTCAATGCAGCCCAGCAGCAGCTCGGTGCCCTGAGGGGATGTCCCATGTCCCCAATTCTCTGTCCCCACTTGGGGCCATTTGGTGACCATCTTATGACCATCTTATGACCATTTGATGACCATTTGATGACCATTTTTTGACCATTCAGCTCCTCCAGAGGCTTTTAAAACCCCGCAGGAATTTTTCTCCTCCTCCTGTCCCCCCTTTTTGGGATGCTCCTGGCCCTGCCCGGATCCTGCTGGGGTCACCCAGGGGTGGGGAGGAGGAAAAAGGCGAGTGGCTTCCTAAAAAAAAAACAAATAACCTACAGAAAAACCCCTGCCCGAGGCTGCTGAGCCCCCGGGAAATGTAAAAACCTCGGGGACACGGGGACAGGACGGGCACAGCTGGCACAGCTGGCACCTCTGGGCTGGGCCACGGCCAGGGCAGGGCCAGGGAGGTCAGCCCGGGACCTGGGGAGCTCCATGGGGAGGGTTTGGGGGTTCAGAGCTCCAGGGAGAGGGTTTGGGGGCTCAGGAGGGTTTGGGGGGTCCAGGAGCTCCCTAGAGAAAATTTGGGAGCTCAGGAACTCCCTGGAGAGGGTTTGGGGGGTTTGGGAGGTCCCTGGAGAAGGTTTGGGGGTTCAGGAGCTCCCTGGGGAGGGTTTAGAGCTCCAGGAGCTACCTAGAGAAAATTTGGGGGTTCAGGAGCTCCCTGGAGAGGGTTTGGGGGTTCAGGAAGGTTTGGGGGTTCAGAGCTCTCCCTGGAGAGGGTTTGAGGGTTCAGGAGGGTTTGGGGGCTCAGAGCTCCATGGAGAAGATTTGGGGGCTCAGAGCTCTCCCCAGAGAGGGTTTGGGGGTCCAGGAGCTCCCTAGAGAAAATTTGGGGGTTCAGGAGTTCTCTGAAGAGGGTTTGGGGGCTCAGAGCTCTCCCCAGAGAGAGTTTGGGGGGTTCAGGAGCTACCTAGAGAAAATTTGGGGGTTCAGGATCTCCCTGGGGAGGGTTTGGGGGTTCTGCAGCTCCCTAGAGAAGATTTGGGGGCTCAAGTCCTCAGTGCCGTGCTCTGGGGGTCGCTGGGCAGTGAGCGGCTGATGTCCCCTGGGGTCCCCTGGGGTCTGGTCCCCTCTGTCCAGACAGCTGCTGGCGGGGTGACAAATCCCTCTGGGTGCCTCAGGAGACCTTTGGGTGCCCTCAGGAGATCTCTGGGTGCCTCAGGAGATCTCTGGGTGCCCTCAGGAGATCTTTGGGTGCCTCAGGAGATTTCTGGGTGCCCTCAGGAGACCTTTGGGTGCCTCAGGAGCTGTGGGTGCCCAGTCCCAGCCCTGCTCCTCCTCAGTTGCTCTCCACCAGCTTGGCCAGGCCCTGCCTGAGCTCGCTGAGCTCGAAGATCTTCACGTCCATGATCTCGGCCACCCTGGTGACCTCCCCGTGCAGCTTGTCCCTGTGTGCCCCGCTCCGGGCCAGGCTCTGCTCGGCCGCCTGCAGCCGCTGCTCCAGCTCGGCATTGCGCGCCTCCAGCTCCTGGGGACAGCCAGAGAGAGCCTGGGGACAGCCACACACAGCCTGGGGACAGCCACAGACACCCGGGGGACAGCCACACACAGCCTGGGGACAGCTACAGACACCCCGGTGACAGCCACACACAGCCTGGGGACAGCCGCAGTGACCCCGGGGACAGCCACAGACAGCCTGGGGACAGCTACAGACACCCCGGTGACAGCCACACACAGCCTGGGGACAGCCGCAGTGACCCCGGGGACAGCCACACACAGCCTGGGGACAGCCAGAGACACGCTGGGGACAGCCACACACGGCCTGGGGACAGCCACAGACACCCCGGGGACAGCCAGAGACACGCTGGGGACAGCTGCAGTGACCCCGGGGACAGCCAGAGACAGCCACAGTGACCCCAGGGGCACCCCCTGCCACCCCGGAGACAGCCAGAGAGACCCTGGGGACAGCTGCAGTGACCCCAGGGACAGCCACAGAGACCCTGGGGACAGCCAGAGACACCCTGGGAACAGCCACACACAGCCTGGGGACAGCCACAGACACGCTGGGGACAGCTGCAGTGACCCCGGGGACAGCCACAGACACCCCGGGGACAGCCAGAGACACCCTGGGGACAGCCACACACAGCCTGGGGACAGCCACACACAGCCACAGTGACCCCAGGGGACAGCCACAGAGACCCTGGGGACAGCCAGAGAGACCCCAGGGGCACCCCCTGCCACCCCGGGGACAGCCACAGAGACCCTGGGGACAGCCACACACAGCCTGGGGACAGCTATAGCCACCACCCCCAGGGGCAATCCGGGGATCCCGAGGGCAGAGGACAGGAGAGGACACGACAGGAGGGGACAGGAGAGGACAGGACAGCACAGGAGAGGACAGGAGGGGACAGGAGGGGACAGGAAGGGACAGGAGGGGACAGGACAGGAGGGGACAGGACAGGACAGGACAGGAGAGGAGAGGACAGGACAGCACAGGAGAGGACAGGAGGGGACAGGACAGGACGGGACAGGACAGGACAGGAGAGGACAGGAGAGGAGGGGACAGGAGGGGACAGCACAGGACCCCCCGAGCCCTGCCCCAAGCCCACCTGGGGGCTGCTGGCGCTGTCACCACTGCTGGCCATGTCACACCCCAGAGGGACACCGGGAGGGTGGCAGCGTGCAGGCACACACAGGGCTGTCCCCCACCCCTGGCAGCCCCTCCGCGGCTCCGGGGACACGTCTGGGAGCTCAGGTGACCTCCCAGGTGCCACCTTTACCTGCAGCTTCTGCAGCGTCTCCTGGCGCTCGCCCTCGGCCTCCCAGCGGCCGCACCTCTGGCTCCTCAGCATCTGGATCTCCTGGGGCACAGCGGGAGGGTTTCACCTTCCCCGGGGTCCCCTCCGGCTGCTGTGGCTGTCAGACCCCTCGTCACTGCTGCCGGGGCCTTACATTGTTGTTTTGGGGTTTTTTTCTATTTTTCAAATCCCACACTGCTGCTGGAACCTTAAGGGTTTTTACCTTTTCCATTTCTCAAACTCCATTCTGCTGGTGGTGGCCTTAAATTTTGGCTTTTCCATTTTATTCAAACCCTGTTCTGCTGTTGGAACCTTAAGATTTTTACCTTTCCCATTTTTCAAACCCTTTTCTGCTGCTGATGTTTTAAGATTTTACCTTTCCCATTTATTTCAAACCCTGTTCTGCTGGTGGCGCTTTAAGCTTGTCCCTTTCCAATTTTTCAAACCCTGCTCTGCCGTTGGTGCCCTAAAACTTCGACTTTTCCATTTATTTCAAATCCTGTTCTGCTGTTGATGCTTTTAGCTTTTACCTTTTCCAATTTTTCAAACCCTGTTCTGCCGTTGGTGCCCTAAAATTTTGACTTTTCCATTTCAAATCCCCTCACTGCCTCTTGACGCCTCAAGATTTTACCCCTTCCATTTTTCAAATAATTTTTTTTTTCCTTTAGGGTTTTGTGCTTTTCTGGGTGTTTTTTTTTTTTCTTTCCACTCCCTGAGGGGATCTCAGAGCCTCACCTCATCTTTAGCCTTGAGCAGCAGCTCCAGCTCCTCCAGGGTTTGGCTCAGCTCCTCCTTGTTGTTCTCGCTGGAGGAGTCGTGTGTGCCCTGGGACTCCAACTCCGCCACCTGCAACGTGGGTAAAAAATATTTATTTTTATCCCCTGGATAAAAAAATTCATTCTTTTTGCTCTGCCTGGGCGGCTCCCAGAAACATTTTACAGCTAAAAACATAAATAATTTCTGAATTCTCCAACCTCTGGAGGTGCTGCAGCTCAGCAGCTGAGCTGGAAGGGTTTGCTCGGGCAAAATAAAAAAAAATAAAAATCCAGCTGAGTGGTTTGGATTATTCATGAGGAGGATTCATTTTTTAAAAGCTGGTCAAGAGACGCTGCGGCAGCTTCTGCTGCTCCAGGCTCTGCGAACATCTCCAGAGCACATCCTGGCCCTGGGGCTCCCGGGGCCACGGGCTGCTGGCCAGAATCCCCAAAAACGCTCGGATTTGGGGATAAAACGGAGATTTTTCATTGAATTACGTTTCCTTCTGTGGCCAGAATCCCCAAAAACGCTCGGATTTGGGGATAAAACGGAGATTTTTCATTGAGTTATGGTTCCTTCTGTGGCCAGAATCCCCAAAAACGCTCGGATTTGGGGATAAAACGGAGATTTTTCTCTGAGTTACAGTTCCTTCTGTGGCCAGAATCCCCAAAAACGCTCGGATTTCGGGACAAAACGGAGATTTTTCTCTGAGTTACGATTCCTTCTGTGGCCAGAATCCACCTCAGATCTAGGGACAAAAACTGAGATTTTTCTCTGAGTTACTGTTCCTTCTGTGGCTGAAGTCCCCGAAAATGCTCAGATTTGGGGATAAAACTGAGATTTTTCATTGAGTTACTGTTCCTTCTGTGGCCAGAATCCTCAAAAACGCTCAGATTTAGGGATAAAAACTGAGACTTTTCATTGAGTTATAATTCTGTGATCCTGCCGAGGCTTCCCAAATCCTCTCCGCCACGGGGAATTCTGAGGGATGGATTTTGGGAATCCCAAGGGATGGATTTTGGGAATCCCGAGGGATGGATTTTGGGAATCCCGAGGGATGGATTTTGGGAATTCCAAGGGATGGATTTTGGGAATCCCGAGGGATGGATTTTGGGAATTCCAAGGGATGGATTTTGGGAATCCTGAGGGATGGATTCTGGGAATCTCAAGGGATGGATTTTGGGAATTCCAAGGGATGGATTTTGGGAATCCCAAAGGATGAATTTTGGGAATCCCGGAATCCCAAGGGACAGATGTCCACATCCATCTGTCCTCTGGGCGCGAGCAGCCGTTAATTGCTGTTAATTGCTCTCCAGAAAAGCCTTCCCCAGCCCCGCAGGGCTCTGTCCCCCAGCAGGGCCACCCGTGTGACTGTCACCCCCTGTCCCCATCCCCACGGCCGGGCGGGGACACCCCTGTCCCTGCGGGATGAAGGATCCCGTTATCCCGGGGGAACAAGGGCCTCTTTGAGCTCGGAGCTCCATCCTCCCTGCGGGGAACCTCCGCCCTGAACTGAACACAGCCCGGGGAGGGGAATCCTCGGGCGGTGGGACAAGGGACTCTGCCCACCTGGGTGTTCTAGAACATTCTATTGTGGGGTTATGGCAGGGTTTGGGTACACCTGGGTGTTCCAGAACATTCTATTGTGGGTTTATGGCAGGGTTTTGGGTAAAAAGGGCCTTGGCTTCAGCCCCCAGCCTGGGCTGGAGGGAAATCCCAGAGAGAGGGAGAGAGAACAGCAGAGTGAGAGCTGAGAGAGAGCAAAGGGCAGGGGGAGAGGAAGGGGAGAGGGGAGAGTAAGAGTTAAGAGCTAAGAGAGCTAAGAGCAGCAGGAAGAAGAGGAGGAAGAGGTGATTTAAGAGCACAAGGTCCTTGTTACAATCCATTCTATCTCCTTTTGTGATGAATATTCTAATTTTTCAGTGACCAACCGACACAGGACACAAAATCCTATAGAATCTACACCCAGCCTGTCAGAACTCCTATATCCCCACACTGGGTTCTGTTTTAAACCCTAAAAACGACTCTTTAGACTTTTCTGTTTTGCTGCATCGACCTTTGGCTCCCTCAGCCACAGAAAGGGATTGTTCAATCCACAGGGATTCTCCCTCAGGCCGTTGTTTTCAGGTTCTAGAGGAACCAAGACTCAGTGTCCTACAACCCAAAATCAGCTTTCATTTCTATCCTGATTATTGGTTTCATATTTTCCGAATCTTTTGCTAAGCGATCATATTGCTAAGGTTCCCCTGATCCATCTCCCCCGACATCCCGGGGATCCCTTTAGGGAAATGAGGAAGAGAAGCTGAAATTCCCTGACTCCACCCTTTTGTGTTTCCTCCTTTTCCCCGGTGTCACTGTCCCCAGTGTCACTGTCCCCGGTGTCACTGTCCCCGGTGTCACTGTCCCCGGTGTCACTGTCCCCAGTGTCACTGTCCCCGGTGTCACTGTCCCCGGTGTCACTCTCCCTAGTGTCACTGTCCCTGGTGTCACTCTCCCTAGTGTCACTGTCCCGGGTGTCACTGTCCCCGGTGTCCCTGGTCTCACTGTCCCTGGTCTCACTGTCCCTGGTGTCACTGTCCCTGATGTCACTGTCCCCGGTGTCACTGTCCCGGGTGTCACTGTCCCTGGTGTCACTGTCCCCGGTGTCACTGTTCCCGGTGTCACTGTCCCTGGTGTCACTGTCCCTGATGTCACTGTCCCCGGTGTCCCTGATGTCACTGTCCCCGGTGTCCCCGGTGTCACTGTCCCCGGTGTCACTGTCACCGGCACATTTTCCCCCCCAGTCTCCTGCCAGGGGCCAGGCGTGGTGGCTTTGGTGACGAGAGGTCCCCAGGGCTCACCCTCTGGCGCAGGGACTCCGTCTCCTCCTGGTACGCCGACAGCTGCTTCTTCCACTGGTCCACGCTGGCGTTGGCCTCGTGCAGGGCGGCCGCCAGCCGCGTGTTGTTGTCCTGCAGGCTGAAGAACTCGGCCTCCCACTGCACCTCGCTCACCGAGCTGGGGGACACAGGGACACGCTCGGGAGCGGCTCGGGAGGGGCTCAGGGGGGTTTAGGAGGCTCATGAGGTTCAGGGGGGGTTTAGGAGGTGCAGGAGAGGCTCAGGAAAGGTTTAGGAAGTTCAGGAGAGGTTCAAGAGGTTCAGGAGGTTCAGGGGAGGTTCAAGGGAGGTTCAGGAGAGGTTCAGGAGAGGTTTAGGAGGCTCAGGAGAGGTTCAAGAGGTTCAGGAGGTTCAGGGGAGGCTCAGGAGGTTCAGGAGAGGTTTAGGAGGTCCAGGAGGTTCAGGGGAGGGTCAGGAGGGGTTTAGGAGGTTCAGCAGAAGTTCAGGAGAGGTTTAGGAGGTTCAGGAGGTTCAGGAGGCTCAGGAGAGGTTCACGAGGTTCAGGAGGCTCAGGAGAGGTTCAAGAGAGGTTCAGGATGTTCAGCAGAGGTTCAGGAGAGGCTCAGGGGAGGTTCAAGAGAGGTTTAGGAGGTTCATGAGAGGTTTAGGAGGTTCAGGAGAGGTTTAGGAGGTTCAGGAGAGGCTCAGGAGAAGTTCAGGATGTCTAGGAGAGGTTCAGGAGAGGTTTAGGAGGTTCAGGAGGAGCTCAGGAGAGGCTCAGGAGGTTCAGGAGGTTCAGGACAGGTTCAGGACAGGTTTAGGAGAGGCTCAGGAGAAGTTCAGGATGTTCAGGAGAGGTTCAGGAGAGGTTTAGGAGGTTCAGGAGAGGCTCAGGGGAGGTTCAAGAGAGGTTTAGGAGGTTCAGGAGGGGTTTAGGCGGCTCAGGAGAGGTTCAGGAGGTTCAGGAGGGGTTCAGGAGTATCAGGAGGGGTGTAGGAGGTTCAGGAAATCACGGGGGATTTAGGGCACAGATCCTCCTCTTTCACCTTCCTCTTCAGGGGCTTGGGTGTCCTTGTCACTGGGTGGAAGGATCTGCCCTTTATCCCCGGAGAACATTTCGGTTTTGGACCCGAAGCTGCACAAACCACGCCGGGGTTGATGGGGTGGGGCTGCCCTAAAGGGGCTCTGCGATCGTGAATCCACTTCAAAAATCCACACGAGAGCAGAGTTTGCTCTGAATAAACCCCGGGCTCGGGAGGAGGTAACCAAAGACACTCGGCTTTGGATTTTAAAAATACTCCAAGCGTTCGGCTGGGAGCCCGAGAGGGGCTCCTCCTCCTCCTCCTCCTCCTCCTCCTCCTCCTCCTCCTCCTCCTCCTCCTCCTCCTCCTCCTCCTCCTCCTCCTCCTCCTCCTCCTCCTCCTCCTCCTCCTCCTCCTCCTCATCCTCCTCCTCCTCCTCCTCATCCTCCTCCTCATCCTCACCCTCCTCATCCTCATCCTCATCCTCCTCATCCTCCTCATCCTCCTCCTCCTCCTCCTCGCTGCCCTCGCCGTGCCTCGGCAGCAGGGAATAACTTTTCCTGCTGGGAAATGGGGGGAAATTCACCCAGAGCGGGGTTTTGTGGGATTACACAAGTCTGAGAGTAAGACAGAGTTAATGAGCGTAATTAGTCCGGTGATCAGGATGCCGTGGCGAGGACAAACAGAACTCTGAGCTTATGAGAAGATGGGATTAAAACCTGCTGTAGGGGAAAGATTCAATCAACCCCCTGTGATAAAGGTGTTGTAAAATGGTCAAAAAATGGGCACAAAATGGTCACAAAATGGACACAAAACGGGCCACAAAATGGTCACAAAATGGTCAAAAAATGGACCCAAAAATGGATGTACTTTGGGGTTGGGTTTTTTTAGGGGTTTTTTTCTCCTCTTTGCTGCTCTAAACGTGAGTTGCTTGTGTGATCTTCTGACCTAATTATTGTTGCTTTCATGATCTTCTAACCTAATTATTGTAGGAGAAATTATTAACCTGGCTGAAATGGTGTGTAAGACTCGGGAAAGCTGAGTAAAATCGGGTTCTGATCATGAACCAGCCTCCATCAATCACTGAGAGGGTTTGAGCGGAATTCAAAGAGCAGAAGCGGCCAGGATTATTGATTATTGGGGGTGACAAAGCCCCAAACCCTGGCGGATTATTGATTATTGGGGGTGACAAAGCCCCAAACCCTGGCGGATTATTGATTATTGGGGGTGACAAACCCCCAAACCCTGGCGGATTATTGATTATTGGGGGTGACAAAGCCCCAAACCCTGGCGGAGAGGAGAGGGTCTGGGGAGCCAGGAGCAGCCTCACCCCTCCGAGAGCATCTTCTTGAGCCTCTCCTTCTCCGTGCTGATCTCCACGTCGGCGCTCTGGCTGCGGAAGAGTTTGTCCTCGCCGGGGCCGTTGGAGCTGATGATGGGGCTGGGGATCACCTGGGGGACAAAGGGACGGGCTGGTCACCGCCAGGAGCCAGGCCACCACTGGCCCTGTGGCCACAAAGGTGGTCTGGCCACACGGGGACAGCCCAGGGACACAGGGGACAGAGGGGACATAGGGGATAGAGGGGGCACAGGGGATAGAGGGGGCACAGGGGACATAGGGGACACAGGGGACACAGGGGACACGGGGGACACGGGGGGCACGGGGGACACAGGGGGCACAAGGGGCACAGGGGTCACAGGTCACACAGGGGACAGAGGGGACATAGGGGACACAGGGGATAGAGGGGGCGCAAGGGACAGAAGGGACATAGGGGACAGAGGGGATAGAGGGGGCACAGAGGACACAGGGGACACAGGGGACACAAGGGGCACAGGGGTCACAGGGGTCACAGGTCACACAGGGGACAGAGGGGACATAGGGGACACAGGGGACACAGGGGACACGGGGGGCACAGAGGACACAGAGGACACAGGGGACAGCAGGGGACACGGGGGACACAGGGGACATAGGGGACAGAGGGGGCACAGGGGACACAGGGGACACAGGGGACACGGGGGACACAGGGGACACGGGGGACACGGGGGACTCAGGGGACACAGGGGGCACAGGGGACACAGGGGGCACAGGGGACACAGGGGACACAGCGGGCACAGCCCCTCAGAGCACACGGGTGGCTCTGGGAGGTTTCTTCTGGGCAGGGAGGTCGGTGCTTTGCTCCGCCAGCAGTGCCACCACCTGCCTGTCCCTGTCCCTGTCCCTGTCCCTGTCCCTGTCCCTGTCCCTGTCCCTGTCCCTGTCCCATCCCTGTCCCTGTCCCTGTCCCATCCCTGTCCCTGTCCCTGCGTGTCCCTGTCCCTGTCCCTGTCCCACACCGTCCTGGGCAGTGATCCCAGCAGAGAAGGGGACAGATCCCAACAGAGCAGGTGACATCAGATCCCAGCTCAGGAGGTGACAGATCCCAGTGCAAAGGACACCAGATCCCACAACAGGTGGCACCAGATCCCAGTTCAGGTGACACTTGATCCCAGGGCAGGTGACACTGGACCCCAGTTCAGGTGACAGCAGCTCCCAGGGCAGGTGACAGATCCCAGTTCAGGTGACACTGGGCCCCAGGGCAGGTGACAGCAGCTCCCAGTTCAGGTGACAGATGCCAGTTCAGGAGGGGACAGACCCCAGGGCAGGTGACAGCAGCCCCCAGAGCAGTGTCCCCACAGCTCCCACCCCCGTGTCCCCTCCCGGACAGGGAATTCCGCCGCCCTCAGCTCCGCGGGGACATGCCATCGGTGTCACCGCCTGTCACAGCAGTCCCGTGGCCTGGCCCTCAGCTGCTCCAGGGGCCCTCCCGGGGGCTGCAGGATTCCTGAGGGCGTTTTCTCCCTGTCCCTCGGAGCGCCGGGGAGGGTCCAGCTGCCACCACGGAGCTCAGCTGGGACAGGGACACCTCGGGGACAATCAGCCCTCAGGGGACAGTGACACCCATGTCCCAAAGGCGCGGGACAAGGAACAACCTCTGCCACCTCAGGAACTCAGGAAGGGGCAGGAATTTCCCCTTTGGGGGTGAAACAGTGAAAATTCGGGGATGTTCCACTTTTGTGCCTCTTTTTGTGTCCCTTTTCTGCGCAGGGGACACAGCCCGGGACTGCGGCTGCGGAATGGGACGGGGTTTGACCCTCAAGGAGCTGCTATTCTGGGAATTCTCCAGCCGGGGAAGGGGAGGGAGGGCTGATGTGAACGCAGCCGACAGCTCCGCTCCGCCAGCAGCCGCAGCATCAATTATTCAGCGCTGGAATTCGGGGCTGCAGCTCCGCCGGGGCTCGGCTGGAGCCAGCCTCAGGGCACGGCTCGGGGGGGGTTGGCTTCCCGAAAATCCTTTAACAGGGAATTTTCTGTGAGCAGGGGCAGGAGGGATGGGTTTGCTTCCCGAAAATCCTTTAACAGGGAATTTTCTGTGAGCAGGGGCAGGAGGGATGGGTTTGCTTCCCGAAAATCCTTTAACAGGGAATTTTCTGTGAGCAGGGGCAGGAGGGATGGTGGGCTGCAGCCCTGTGCTGTAACTGAGAGGTTTTGGTTTTATAAAATCCTTTAACAGGGAATTTTCTGTGAGCAGGGGCAGGAGGGATGGTGGGCTGCAGCCCTGGTGTCCTGTCTGAGAGGTTTTGCTTCCCTAAAATCCTTTAAACAGGGAATTTTCTGTGAGCAGGGGCAGGAGGGATGGGTTTGCTTCCCGAAAATCCTTTAACAGGGAATTTCCTGCGAGCAGGGGCAGGAGGGATGGTGGGCTGCAGCCCTGGTGTCCTGTCTGAGAGGTTTTGGTTCTCTAAAATCCTTTAAACAGAGAATTTTCTGTGAGCAGGGGCAGGAGGGATGGTGGGTTTGCTTTCCTAAAATCCTTTAAACAGGGAATTTTCTGTGAACAGGAGAAATGTTTTTGTAGCTGGAACTTTGTTGTTTATTCCTTTCCCCTCGGAGGGACTTTTTGGTGTCCCCCTGCTCTGAGCAATGTGATAACAGAGGTTTGTCTTTGTGTCACCAATCACATCGGTCTGTGTGAAATGGTATAAAAAGGAGACACAGCCCAAAAAATAAAGGAGTGGGGGACAAGCTGTGCCCGTGTCACTGTCACTGTCACTGTCACAGGGCCCTGCCGTGTCCCACCAGGCTGCGACAGGGACAGGGACAGGCTCAGCTTTGGCTCTGCTGAGGGAAACCAGAACGAGCAGAGAGCGCCTCGGGCCACGTCCCTGAGCTGGGTGTGACTGTCCCCACCCCTGTGCCATGTCCCTGAGCTGGGTGTGACTGTCCCCACCCTCCGGGGACATGTCCCTGAGCTGGGTGTGACTGTCCCCACCCTCTGGGGACATGTCCCTGAGCTGGGTGTGACTGTCCCCACCCTCTGGGGACATGTCCCTGAGCTGGGTGTGACTGTCCCTGAGCTGGGTGTGACTGTCCCTGTGCCATGTCCCTGAGTTTATCCCTTTTTCCCCATTTTCCTCACTTTTCCCCCATTTTCCTCACTTTTCCTCCATTTTCCTCACTTTTCCTCCCTTTTTCCCCATTTTCCTCCCCTTTCTCCCCATTTTCCTCACTTTTCCTCCCTTTTTCCCCATTTTCCTCCCCTTTCTCCCCATTTTCCTCACTCTTCCTCCATTTTCCCCCATTTCCCCCCTTCCCCTCCCTCTCCCCGGGCACCTGCTGCGATGTGATGCTCAGCGCGGGGTTGGTCAGCTCGGTTTTATCCTGGGACTTCTCCCTGGCCAAACGAGCCGCTTCCTTCACCTCCTGGAATTTCTCTGCGAACTGCGGGGGAAAGGGAAAGTCACCGCGGGGCCGAGTGAGACACGGGGCGAGCGGGGCCGGGGGTGCTGAGCCCCTCCTCCGCCTGCAGCTGCATTTAAAACGCTTTTTATCCTCTCTAAAACAGTAAAAATTCAGGGGAAAACACCCGGATTTGGCACTCGGGGCTGTGGGTTGAGCAGCTCCATTTAAATCGCTTTTTAACATCTCTAAAACAACAAAAATCAGGGAAAACCCCCAAATTTGGCACTCAGAGCTGCGGGTTCAGCAGCTTCATTTAAGTCGCTTTTAAATTTCTATCAAACAGTAAAAATTCAGGGGAAAACACCCAAATTTGCCACTCAGAGCTCAGGGTTCAGGGCAGAAACAGCAGCTGCCTTTCAATCGCTTTTTATCCTCTCTAAAACAGTAAAAATTCAGGGGAAAACGCCCGGATTTGGCACTCGGGGCTGTGGTTCAGCAGCTTCATTTAAGTCGCTTTTAAATTTCTCTCAAACAGTAAAAATTCAGGGGAAAACACCCAAATTTGCCACTCAGAGCTCAGGGTTCAGGGCAGAAACAGCAGCTGCCTTTCAATCGCTTTTTATCCTCTCTCAAACAGTAAAAATTCAGGGGAAAACACCCGAATTTGGCACTCGGGGCTGTGGTTCAGCAGCTTCGTTTAAATCGCTTTTTATCCTCTCTCAAACAGTAAAAATTCAGGGGGAAACACCCGGATTTGGCACTCAGAGCTCAGGGTTGAGCAGCTCCATTTAAATCGCTTTTAAATTTCTCTCAAACAGTAAAAATTCAGGGAAAACACCCAGATTTGGCACTCAGAGCTCAGGGTTCAGGGCAGAAACAGCAGCTGCCTTTCAATCGCTTTTTATCCTCTCTCAAACAGTAAAAATTCAGGGGAAAACACCCGAATTTGGCACTCGGGGCTGTGGTTCAGCAGCTTCGTTTAAATCGCTTTTTATCCTCTCTCAAACAGTAAAAATTCAGGGGGAAACACCCGGATTTGGCACTCAGAGCTCAGGGTTGAGCAGCTCCATTTAAATCGCTTTTAAATTTCTCTCAAACAGTAAAAATTCAGGGAAAACACCCAGATTTGGCACTCAGAGCTCAGGGTTCAGGGCAGAAACAGCAGCTGCCTTTCAATCGCTTTTTATCCTCTCTAAAACAGTAAAAAATCAGGGGAAAACACCCGGATTTGGCACTCGGGGCTGTGGGTTCAGCAGCTTCGTTTAAATGGCTTTTTATCCTCTCTAAAACAGTAAAAAATCAGGGGAAAACACCCGAATTTGGCACTCAGAGCTCAGGGTTGAGCAGCTCCATTTAAATCGCTTTTAAATTTCTCTCAAACAATAAAAATTCAGGGAAAACCCCCAAATTTGGCACTCGGGGCTCCATCCAGCTGATGCAGTTGTATCCGGCTGACACAACACAAAGGGTATTTAAAGGAAGCCCGTGAAATGGCAGGGTGTGAACTCGGCTGAGTGCCAATCCTTGTCTGCTAATTGTCTTAGCTTTAATTAAAACCAATTTCTTAAAATCTACCACAAAAAAAAAAGGGAATCTCGTTTTTCACACCCGGGGGGGCTCTCACCTGGCACAGGTGTGCTCCATCTCACCTGGCACAGGTGCTGCTTGGTCTCACCTGGCACAGGTGTGCCCCATCTCACCTGGCACAGGTGCTGCCCGGGGGGGGGGTGTGTCTCACCTGGCACAGGTGTGCTCGGTCTCACCTGGCAGAGGTGTGCCCCAGGGGGTCTCACCTGGCACAGGTGTGCTCCATCTCACCTGGCACAGGTGCTGCCCGGCGGGGTCTCACCTGGCACAGGTGCTGCTCGGTCTCACCTGGCACAGGTGCTGCCCGGGGGGGTCTCACCTGGCACAGGTGTTCCCCATGTCACCTGGCACAGGTGTGCCCTGGGGGTCTCACCTGGCACAGGTGCCCTGTCTCACCTGGCACAGGTGCTGCCCGGGGGGGGGGGGCTCACCTGTCACAGGTGCTGCCCGGGGGGGGTCTCACCTGGCACAGGTGTGCCCGGGGGGGGGTCTCACCTGGCACAGGTGTGCCCTGGGGGTCTCACCTGGCACAGATGCCCTGTCTTACCTGGCACAGGTGTGCCCCGGGGGGGGTCTCACCTGGCACAGGTGCTGCTCGGAGGCGAAGCCCAGCCCGTAGACGGTGTTGGCCCTGCTGTCGGCCCACTGCCCGAATTTCTGGGACGTCTTGGTGAAGGTCATGTTGGGGGTGATGGTGCTGTTGATGATGGCCTGAGGACACGGGACACAGGGGTCAGGGAACGGCCTGGCGGGGGATTAATTGGGGGGTTAATTGGGGGGTTAATTGGGGCATTAATTGGGGGGTTAATTGGGGGGTTAATTGGGGGGTTAATTGGGGGATTAATTGGGGGGTTAATTGGGGGGTTAATTGGGGGGCTAATTGGGGAGACAGGGAATCAGGGAATTAATCAGGGAATTAATCAAGGGATCAATCAGGGAATCAGAGAATCGGGATCGATCAGAATCAGGGAATCAGAGACTCAATCAGGGAATTAATCAGCGAATTAATCAGCGAATTAATCAAGGGATCAATCAGGGAATCAGAGAGTCGGGATCGATCAGAATCAGGGAATCAGAGACTCAATCAGGGAATTAATCAGGGAATCAATCAGGGAATCAGGGAATCGGTCAGCATGGAGACGGGGGTTAATTGGGGGGTTAATCAGGGGTTTAATTGGGGAGACAGTCAGGGGATCAATCAGGGAATCAGGGAATTAATCAAGGAATCAATCAGTCAGGGGATCAATCAGAATCAGGGAATCAGAGAATCAATCAGGGAATTAATCAGAGAATCAGAGAATCAGTCAGGGAATCAGGGAATCAGGAAATTATTCAAGGAATTAATCAGTCAGGGGATCAATCAGAGATTTAATCAGGGAATCAATCAGGGAATCAGTCAGGGAATCAGAGGATCAGAATCAGAAAAAGCTGCTTTTTGGGGGGAAAAAGCTATTTTTATAGGGAAAAATCCATTTTCGGGATGGAAACATCCGGATTTTCAGGGTACAATTGCTTTTTGAGTGCAACAGCCGCTTTCACGAGCCAACAGCTGGTTTTTTGCTGGGGGAAAAAGCTGGTTTTTTGGTAAAAAGCTATTTTTTGGGGGGGAAAGCTATTTTTATGGGGGAAAAATCCGTTTTCGGGATGGAAACATCCGGATTTTCAGGGTACAATTGCTTTTTGAGTGCAACAGCCACTTTTACAAGAGAACAACTGTTTTTTTTGGTGGAGAAAAAACCCTCTTTTTGCCGAGAAAAAAACCCTGTGAGGCATCTCCCCACCTTGGTGCCCCCCACGCTGATGATCCTGTAGACATTCCGGGTGGCATCGTAGAAGTAGGAGACGGTGAGGGCGTGTTTTCCGGCCGGGATCCAGTTCCTCTTGGTGGCAGGGTCGATCTGGAACACGTGAGCCCTGGTGCTGAAGATGGGCTGTTCCCTGCAGGGACGGGGAAAAACGAGGGGTGAGTCCGAGGGGAGAGACTGAGGGTCATGTGTAATGGGAAATAATTGGTGAGGGTTCTCCGGGCACAAAATGGACATAAAAATGGGCACGAAAATCTCATTTTTGGGGCACAGCTGAGGGTTACCCGGGGACAAAATTGGCATAAAAATGGGCACAAAAATCTTATTTTGGGGGCACAGCTGAGGGATCCCCGGGCACAAAATGGGCACAAAAATGGGCAGGAAAATCTCATTTTTGGGGCACAGCTGAGGGATCCCCAGGGCACAAAATGGGCATAAAAATGGGCACAAAAATCTTATTCTGGGGCACAGCCGAGGGTTCTCCGGGCACAAAAATCTCATTTTTGGGGGCTCAGCTGAGGGATCCTCAGGCACAAAAACGAGCACAAAAATGGGCACAAAAATCTCATTTTTGGGGCACAGCTGAGGGCTCCTCCCAGCGCAGCCACTGGGGCAGGGATGGACAGATGGATGGATGGACAGATGAATGGATGGAGGGAGGGATGGAGGGATGGATGGACGGACAGACAGACAGACAGACAGACAGACAGCCACAGGAATCGAGCACCAAAATCTCCTTCCCCCCCTCAGCAGAGCCCTTCGTGCCCTGGCTCACTCCTGGAAGCTCATCCTCCACATCCCAACACCCAAACAATTCCTCCTCTGAGAACCAGAGGAAACTCTGCACCTCCCCAAAGCTGCTGCAGACACAAAAACCCTGAACCCAGCGGGATTTTGGGGGCCAGGAACATCCGAGCTGAGCCGAGCCGAGCCGGGCAAAGGCTCAGGATGTAACCCGAGCGCTCCGGAGGAAGGAAGGAATGGGTTTTCTTTTCCCGTATTTTCCATGACACAACAAACCCCAGCTGCCTCAGGGCCGGAGGGGATCCCTCTGGTTAATCCCCGGCAGCCAAAAGCCGCTGAGGTTTTATCAGATTTGGCTGTAAGGAACAAGGAACAATCCTGTTTTTTTTTTTTTTTGTGGAGCTCCCCAAAATCCTGGAGTTCCCTGAGCAGCCATCGCTCCAAATTGTCGGGGAAGATGGATCAAGGGGAACCTTATCAATATGATTGCTTAGCAAAAGATTCTGAAAATATTAAAGCTGTAATGGGAATAGAAATGAAAGCTGATTTTGGGTTGTAGGACACTGAGTCTTGGTTCCTGTATCACCTGAAAACAACGGCCTGAGGGAGAATCCCTTTGGATTGAACAATCCCTTTCTGTGGCTGAGGGAGCCAAAGGTCGATGCAGCAAAACAGAAAAGTCTAAAGAGTCGTTTTTAGAGTTTAAAACAGAACCCAGTGTGGGGATATAGGAGTTCTGACAGGCTGGGTGTAGATTCTATAGGATTTTGTGTCCTGTGTCGGTTGGTCACTGAAAAATTAGAATATTCGTCACAAAAGGAGATAGAATGGGTTGTAACAAGGACCTTGTGCTCTTAGCTCTTAACTCTTACTCTCCCCTCTCCCCTTCCTCTCCCCCTGCCCTTTGCTCTCTCTCAGCTCTCACTCTGCTGTTCTCTCTCCCTCTCTCTGGGATTTCCCTCCAGCCCAGGCTGGGGGCTGAAGGCACGGCCTTTTTACCCTGACATAACCCCACAATAGAATGTTCTAGAACACCCAGGTGTACCCAAACCCTGCCATAAACCCACAATAGAATGTTCTAGAACACCCAGGTGTACCCAAACCCCTGCAATAAACCCACAATAGAATGTTCTGGAACATCCAGGTGGGCAGAGTTGCTTGTCCCACCGTCCGAGGATTCTCCTACACAAACCCTTCCCAAAAGCAGCCCCAAACCCCAGCAGGGAAGATTTGATCTCCTCTCCACCTCCCAGGTGCCAGAAACCTGGCTCGGGTTTCTCCTGACTTCTCTCCACATCCTCCCTGCCCGGAGTATTTTTATTTTTATTTTTTTTCTTTCTGGGCGGGGGGGGAGTGAGATTCAAATTTCCCAGGCTCCGTTTTCACGTGGATCGCGGCCAATCTTCGAGACGTTTTAGAGACAAAAATAACTAAATAAAAAATAAAAACCCGGATCTTTTCTTGGCCCTAAACCCGCAGCTTTTGGGGTGGTTTTGGGAAGAAGGAAGGCAGGACTTTACCGAGCTGTTGACATTTGTTAGTAAAGGGCAAGAGGCTCCAGCCCAGTGCTGTTAGTGCCGTGTCCCCTCCTCCTCCTCCTCCTCCTCCTCCTCCTCCTCCTCCTCCTCCTCCTCCTCCTCCTCCTCGGGGCTCTCTCAGCTGCTCTGAGGCTCCTTCCCGCTGCCGCCTCCACAGGGATTCATTCCCTGCCGATGGAAAAGTCCAGCCGTTAGTTCTCACACAGCCAGGCACCTCTCAAGCCCCAAATCGTTCTCCTTTGTGCTGATTTTTTCCTCACTGAATAGGATTTTCCCCACTTTGGGGGATGTTGGGGTGACTCTCCTCACTGAATATGTGTTTTTCTCCACATTTTGGGGATGTTGGGGTGACTCTCCTTGCTGAATAAGGTTTTTCTCTCCTGTTTTTGGGGATGTTGGGGTGATTTTCCTCACTGAACAATGGTTTTCTCCACATTTTGGGGATGTTGGGCTGACTCTCCTCGCTGAAAAGGGATTTTCTCCCTGTTTTAGGGAATGTTGGAGTGACTTTCCTCACCGAATAAGGGATTTCCCCCAGTTTTGGGGATGTTGGGGTGATTTTTCTCACTGAATAAGTGTTTTCTCCCCATTTTGGGGAATGTTGAGGTGATTTTCCTCGCTGAACAAGGCTTTTCCCCCCTGTTTTTGGGATGTTGGGGTGATTTTCCCCACCGTACAAAGGTTTTCTCCCCGTTTTTGGGGATGTTGGGGTGACTCTCCTCACTGAATAAGGCTTTTCCCCCCTGTTTTGGGGATGTTGGGGTGATTTTCCCCACTGAACAAAGGTTTTCTCCCCGTTTTTGGGATATCCAGCCGGAGCAGACCCCTCTGGCAGCAGCCCTGGCTGTTGTGACAAGGCCACTGGGAGCCCCCGGTGTCCCCAGCCCTGCCCACGTGGGGCTGCTGCCTGATGGAAAACCCTCCTGGGACAGCATTCCTCGGGCACGGCAGCTGCTCCCGGGCTCCTGTCCAGCCAGGAATCCTGTCCCCGTGTCCCTGTGTCCCAGTGTCCCTGTGTCCCTGTGTCCCTGTGTCCCTGTGTCCCTGTGTCCCTGTCTGTCCAGGAATCCTGTCCCCGTGTCCCTGTGTCCCTGTGTCCCAGTGTCCCTGAGTCCCAGTGTCCCTGACTGTCCAGGAATCCTGTCCCTGTGTCCCTGAGTCCCTGTGTCACAGTGTCCCTATGTCCCTGTGTCCATGTCGTGTCCCTGTGTCCCCGTGTCCCCGTGTCCCTGTGTCCCAGTGTCCCTGACTGTCCAGGAATCCTATCCCTGTGTCCCTGTGGTGTCCCTGTGGTGTCCCTGTGGTGTCCCTGTGTCCCTGTGGTGTCCCAGTGTCCCTGCCCATCCATGGGCTGTATCCCAATCCTGTCCCCATGTCCCTGTCCAGCTTCACAGCTGCTCTGGGAATTCCAGCCCATTCCATCTCTGCCCTCCCAGGCAGGAATTCCTGCCCAAAATCCCACCCAGGTTCCCCTTTTCCCAGTTTAAATCTATTCCCTGTGTCCTGGAATCCCAAATCCCTGATCCCAAATCCCTCTCCAGCTCTCCTGGAGCCCCTTCAGGGACTGGAAACAGCTCCAAGGTTTCCCTGGAGCTTCACTTTTCCAGCCTTGGACACCTCCAGGGATCCAGGGGCTGCTCTGGGAATTCCAGCCCAGCCCCTCACCATCCTCCCAGGCAGGAATTCCTTCCCAAAATCCCACCCAGGTTCCCCTTTTCCCAGTTTGGAGCCATTCCCTGTGTCCTGGAATTCCAGTTTTTGTCCCCAAATCCCTCCCCAGCTCTGCTGGAGCCCCTCCAGGCTCTGGAAACAGCTCCAAGGTTTTCCCGGAGTTTCTCTTCCCCACCCTTGGGCCCCTCCAGGGGCTGTCCCCAAACCCTTTTCTCTGGGAAAAGCTGCTCCTGTCACCCCAACAAATCGCGACTGTCCCCGTCCTTCCCAGCCCGACCCGTCAGGTGGGGACACGGTGACACAGCGAGGGGACAGTCCTGTGCCAGGCAGGGACAGACGGCACCGAGGACAGCAGCAGCTCTGTCCCCGCAGGGCAACACGAGAGGTGCCAGCGCCTGGCCAGGGCCCTGCCTGTCACACGGATGTCACACGGATGTCACACGGATGTCACACGGGGCTGTCCTTGAGTGTCCCGGCCGGGGCTGGGCTCTGCTCACAAATAATAAATCAAAATATAGCAAATAAAAGAAATATATATATGTGTGTGTGTATATATGTGTATATATGTGTATATATGTATATATATGTGTATATATGTGTATATAATATATAGTATATAATATATACTTCTATATATTTCTAGGTTTTACATAGATTTTTACATAGATTTTTATATATCTCTATGTATTTTTATGTTTCGTATAGATTTTTATATATTTATGGATTTTTTTAATCTATTTTATGTATATATTTCTCTATATAGTTTATATATTTCTATATAAAAATATAGAAATAGATCGAGAAATATTGATGCATTTAAAATATGCAGCTATTTAAAATATTTACTATATATTTATTTAAAAGGTTTATGTATTTAACATATTTATTTGTTTGTTTTTAATAGATATTTATTTAAAATATTTATATATTTATATATTATATATGCGCTATATTTTGAGAGATATATACATATATATGTGTGTGTGTATATATATACACATATATACATATATACATATATACATATATACATATATACATATATACATATATTATTTTATTTTATTTATTTAATGTCTCTGGACAGCGCCCAGAGCCCGCCGCGGGGCAGGGGGAGCCCTGGGGTGTCCCTGGGTGTCCCTGGGTGTCCCTGGGTGGCCCTGGGGTGGCCCTGAGGTGGCCCTGGGTGTCCCTAGGGTGTCCCTGAGGTGGCCCTGGGTGTCCCTGGGGTGGCCCTGGGTGTCCCCGGGGTGGCCCTGGGGTGTCCCCGGGGTGTCCCAGCCCTGGGTATCCCTAGGTGTCCTTGAGTGTCCCTAGATGTCCCTGGGGTGGCCCTGGGGTGTCCTTGAGTGTCCCTGAGGTGCCCCAGCCCTGGGTGTCCCTGTGGTGGCCCTGTGGTGGCCCTGTGGCGGCCCTGTGGTGGCCCTGAGTGTCCCTGGGTGGCCCTGGGGCTCCTGCGGGTGGCACTCGGGATAGGAATGTGTGAGCAGCACAGGGACAAGTGTGAACAGCACAGGAGTGAGTGTGAACAGCACAGGGATGGGTGTGAACAGCACAGGGACAAGTGTGAACAGCACAGGGACGAGTGTGAACAGCACAGGGGTGAGTGTGAACAGCACAGGGACAAGTGTGAACAGCACAGGGACGAGTGTGAACAGCACAGGGGTGAGTGTGAACAGCACAGGGACAAGTGTGAACAGCACGGGGGTGAGTGTGAACAGCACAGGGACGGGTGTGAACAGCACAGGGACGGGTGTGAACAGCACAGGGGTGAGTGTGAACAGCACAGGGACGAGTGTGAACAGCACAGGGACGAGTGTGAACAGCACAGGGACGGGTGTGAACAGCACAGGGACGGGTGTGAACAGCACAGGGATGAGTGTGAACAGCACAGGGACGGGTGTGAACAGCGCAGGGACAAGTGTGAACAGCGCAGGGACAAGTGTGAACAGCACAGGGACGGGTGTGAACAGCACAGGGATGAGTGTGAACAGCACAGGGACGGGTGTGAACAGCACAGGGATGAGTGTGAACAGCACAGGGGTGAGTGTGAACAGCACAGGGACAAGTGTGAACAGCGCAGGGACAAGTGTGAACAGCACAGGGACAAGTGTGAACAGCACAGGGACGGGTGTGAACAGCACAGGGACGGGTGTGAACAGCACAGGGACGGGTGTGAACAGCGCAGGGATGGGTGTGAACAGCACAGGGGTGAGTGTGAACAGCACAGGGACGAGTGTGAACAGCACAGGGATGGGTGTGAACAGCACAGGGGTGAGTGTGAACAGCACAGGGATGAGTGTGAACAGCACAGTGATGGGTGTGAACAGCACAGGGGTGAGTGTGAACAGCTGAGCCCAGCCCGGAGCCCAGCCCGGCTCTCCCTGAGTGTCAAACCCCCAGAAAACCCCCCTCAAAAACCCTAAAACCCCCCAAAACCCCCAAAGCAGCAGCACTGCTCAGGGCACAGGGGACAGGGCACAGGGGACAGGGGACAAGGCACAGGGGACAGGGGACAGGGCACAGGGCACAGGGGACAGGGCACAGGGGACAGGGCACAGGGCACAGGGGACAGGGCACAGGGGACAGGGCACAGGGGACAGGGGACAGGGACAGGGACAGGGCACAGGGGACAGGGGACAGGGCACAGGGGACAGGGCACAGGGCACAGGGCACAGGGCACAGGGGACAGAGCTCAGAGCCTGGCACTGCGGGGACAGAACTGGAGCACAGAGAACCCAACAACAGCAACTCCTCCTCCTCCCCCTCCTCCTCCAGGGCTGGCTGTTTGCGTCCCCTTTTATCTCCCCTCGGCAGCCAGAGGAGCTGCTGTCAGTCTGTGTGTGTGTGTGTGTGTGTCTGTGTGTGTCTGTGTGTCTGTGTGTGTGTGTGTCTGTGTGTTATGTGTGTTATGTGTGTGTGTGTGTGTGATTGGGGTGGAAATTGGGAATTTTGAGGTGGAAATTCTGCCTGAGCAATGGTTTTGCCTCAGGAGTGGGATGGAAATTGGGAATTTTGGGGTGGAAAAGTCTGGCTGGACAGTGGTTTTATTCCAGGAGTGGGATGATAATGAGGAATTTCGGGGTGGAAATTCTGCCTGAGCAATGGTTTTGCCTCAGGAGTGGGATGGAAATTGGAGATTTTGGGGTGGAGCAATGGTTTTATTTCAGGAGTGGACTGAAATTGGGGATTTGGGGTGGAAAAGTCTGGCTGAGCAATGGTCTTATTCCAGGAGTGGAACAGAATTTGGGAATTTTGGGATGGAACAATGTTTTTATTCCAGGAGTGGAATGGAAATTGGGAATTTGGGGTGGAAATTCTGCCTGAGCAATGGCTTTATCCCAGAAGTGGGACAGAAATTGGGGATTTGGGGTGGAAACTCTGGCTGAGCAATGGTTTTATCCCAGAAGTGGGATGGAAATTGGGAATTTTGGGATGGAACAAGGGTTTTATCTCAGGAGTGGGATGGAAATTGGGAATTTTGGGGTGGAAATTCTGCCTGAGCAATGGTTTTATCCCAGAAGTGGGACAGAAATTGGGGATTTGGGGTGGAAACTCTGGCTGAGCAATGGTTTTATCCCAGAAGTGGGACAGAAATCGGGGATTTGGGGTGGAAACTCTGGCCTCTGCCGCCCCAGCAGAGCCAATCGCACCCCGAGGCTCCACCCCGACCTCTCCCCAAGTTCCCCCCCTGGGCACAGACCCCCGAGGCCGCAGCAGACCCGAGCAGGACCCGCAGCGTGCGGCCTCCTTCAGACTGTGCCGGCAGCTCGGGGGAGTCGGGGGGAGCAGGTGACAGGGGAGGAGGTGACAGGGGAGGAGGTGACAGCGAAACGGGGACGCTGCGATTTAACCTGGATCAGCACATCCCCTGCCAAAGCTTCAAAGGGATCCTGCCAGCCTCACGTGTCTGTCACCCCCGATCCCCCGCTCCTGCCTCGGCAGCCCTCTGCTTCGGCTGGGTATCCCCACAGGGGAAAAGGGGGGAAAAATTTAAATTAAAATGATTAAATTGAACGTCTGGTTGTTTAGGTAGGTAGTCCAAAAAAGGGGGAAAAAATTTAAGTTAAGTCGAATTAAGTTTTGAATCGGTTTTGAATTAGGTTTTAAATGAAGCTGAATTTGAAATTAAGTTGGATTTTAAATAAATTCCATTTTAAGTTAAATTACATGAATTAAATGCAGTTTTGAATTAAATGCAGTTTTGAATTAAATGCAGTTTTGAGTTAAATGCAGTTTTGAATTAAAAGCGAATTTGAATTAAATGCAATTTTAAATTAAATGCAATTTTAAATTAAATGCAATTTTATATTAAATGCAATGTTAAACGGGATTGGATGAGATTAATTGCAGGTTTTTTTGAGAAGGAAAACTGAATTAAAAAAAATGAGAACTACACACGCACACACCCCGCGGAACTTTTTGTCCCGAATTTTTTGGCGTAAAAAGAATTCGGAGTTATTCCTTCCAAGCCCTACTTTTTGCAGGGGGTTATCAGACAGGATTCCTCCAGCTCCGGAGCCCCGATTGCACAACAAAACTCACCCCAAAAGTCGCCGGGACCCCAAAGTTCCGCGCCCGATCCCCAAAACCGGGGCACGAATTAAACCCCCCCAGGCCGAGCTCGTGTTCCCACGGCCGATCCCCAACTCCACATCCATTATTATTATTATTAGCGATTATTTCACTGTTGTTATTATTGAAATTCGGCCGTTTAAATCCTCGAGGGAATTTTCCCCCGGCAGCTCTTTTGATCCAGCCAGAAAGGCGAAACCTCGGGATCCATTTTTACCCGACAACAAACTCGACTAAAGCCCTGGTTTGGGTTGGTTTTTTGGGGTTTTTTTTGGGGAGGGAGGGACTCCTGGGGAAGTTTGGAGGCAGGAGTTGGGATTTCACGGCGCTCACACCCACGCACGGATCCCCCCCGAGCTCTCTCCGATCGTTTAAAACAACTTACAGAACTCGCCGCTTCCTCACCCCCCAAAAAATACAAAAGGCAACGTTCAACTTTCCGGAAAAAAAAAAAAAACCAAAAAAAAAAAACCACCCAAAAAGCCCCAAACCCACGCGGTTTAACCCTTTAATCCCCCCCTCCCCGGCTGCCGTGGGGAACAAAAGGGGAAAAGGGAAGAAGGCGCTGGGCTCACCCCATCCCCGCCGCTCTCACCGCCGCCGGCCGGAGAATCCTCCTCCCCTCGCCGCCGCCTCCTCCTCCTCCTCCTCCTCCTCCTCCTCCCTCTCCCCCTTCCTCTTTCTTTCTGTCTTTCTCCGGATCCGGATGCTCTTTAAATTTCCTCCGGAATTTCACTTTGAAGCTTCGCTGCTGCTGCTGCTGCTGCTGTGGAGTGGAGAGCGGGGCAGGGCGGCACCGGGAGATCACCGGGAGTGGTACCGGGATTGGTACCGGGAGATCACCGGGAGATCACCGGGATCAGTACCGGGAGATCACCGGGAGATCACCGGGAGCGGTACCGGGAGATCACCGGGATCAGTACCGGGACTGGTACCGGGAGATCACCGGGAGATCACCGGGATCGGCACCGGGAGATCACCGGGAGCGGTACCGGGAGGGAGCGGCACCGGGAGCGGTCCTGGCACCGGGCTGTCCCCGATCTCTCCCCGATCTCTCCCCGGGCTGTCCCCGGTACCTGCCGGGCCCCGGCTCTGCCCCTGCTGCTCCCGGCTCCGTCCTTCCCGTCCAGCCCGCGGGGCTGGGGCCGCTGTCCCCCCGAGCTGTCCCTTTGTCACCCGCTCCGGTCCCTTTGTCACTCGGTCCGGTCCCTTGGTCACCCGCTCCGGTCCCCGAGCGCCGCGGGCAGCGTCGTCTCTTTGTTATCACTGCCCGGTCCCTTTGTCCCCGGTGTCGCTCCCAGTCCCTGCTGTCCCCGCTGTCCCGGTTTGTCCCTCCCGGTCCCCGCTGTCCCCGCTGTCGCTCCCGGTCCCCGCTGTCCCCGTTGTCGCTCCCGGTCCGCGCTGTCCCCGCTGTCCCGGTTTGTCCCTCCCGGTCCCCGCTGTCCCGGTTTGTCCCTCCCCGCCCCATCCCGCTCACCTTCGGCCGCTTTTTCTTCTCCCGACTTTATTCCCGCCGCCGGCGGCTCCACCTGGCGGGGACAGCGCGGCGCGGTGGCACCTCGGTGGCACCTTGGTGGCACCTCGGTGGCCCCGATGGGCGCTGGCTGCCCGTGAGATTCCGGCTGCTCCGGGCTTCAGATCCTGAGCTGCTGGTGGCGCCTTGGACACCGAGTGTGACACCAAGGTGACAACGGGTGTGTGACAGCAGGTGTGAGCTGACACTGAGTGTGACATCGTAGTGACACTGAGTGCGACACCAGGTGTGAGCTGACACTGTGTGTGTGACATCAGGGTGACACCGAGTGTGTGACACCAGGTGTGAGCTGACACTGTGTGACACCAGGTGTGAGGTGACACTGTGTGTGTGACACCAGGTGTGAGCTGACACTGTGTGACACCAGGTGTGAGCTGACACTGTGAGTGTGACACCAGGTGTGAGCTGACACTGTGTGTGTGACATCAGGGTGACACCGAGTGTGTGACACCAGGTGTGAGCTGACACTGTGTGTGTGACACCAGGTGTGAGGTGACACTGTGTGTGACATCGTAGTGACACTGTGAGTGTGACACCAGGTGTGAGGTGACACTGTGTGTGTGTCCCCAAGCTCTGAAGTGACACCACGGTGTGTACCCAAGCTGAGAGGTGACACTGTGTGTGTGACACCAGGGTGACACCGAGTGTGTGACACCAGGGTGACACTGTGAGTGTGACACCAGGTGTGAGGTGACACCGAGTGTGTGACACCAGGGTGACACTGTGAGTGTGACACCAGGTGTGAGGTGACACGGTGTGTGTGTCCCCAAGCTCTGAAGTGACACCACGGTGTGTCCCCAAGCTGTGAGGTGACACTGTGTGAATCGGGAATGGGGTTGGAGATTCCAGGATGAAGATTTTTTGGGAATGGGGTTGGAGATTCCAGGGTGAGGATTTTTTGGGAATGGGGCTGGGAATTCCAGGAATGTCCCCAAAAAGGAGCCGGGTGATTTCCAGCCCCTCCCGAGCTGAACTCAGCTCCTCTCCTCTGAGCTGTGGAATAAACTCAGGGATAAATAAATTCAGGGAGTTTTAAGTTGATTTATGAGTTTTTAATTTTTAACTTTTATGGAAAAGGTCAAATCAGGGAAAAATAATTTAAAAAAAAGTGGGGGAATGGTAAGAAAAAATAATTTAAAAAAAGTGAGGGGAAAATGTAGAAAAAAATTAAAAAGTGGAGGAAATTATAGGGAAAAAAATTAATAATAATAATAATAAAGTGGGGGGAAAAATGGTTTTGAGAGGTGAAATGATGGGGAAAAAGGAGAAGAAAACAGATGTGAGCCCTCTGGGAACTGAGAAATAACTCCAATTCCCCAGTAAAACCAGGCCAGGAGCAGCCTCGGGGGGCACGGGGAGCCTTTAATGAGCTCAAGGTGAAGGAGCAGCCCTTGGGGGGTTATTTTTAGCTGCTGGAGGATTAAAAAATTAATTTTCCTTACAGAAAAGTGGATCAGGAAAGGGATTTGTGCTCCTGGGTGGAGAAAAAAAAGGTGTTTGGGGAAGGAATTTGGGGTTAAAAGCAGCAGTTGGGGAGTTTTGGGGGTTTTTGCTGCTCCAGAGGTGGAGGATCTTTGCAGGAGTTTTAAATAGAGGGAAAAAAAAAAGAGAGGGAGAGGAAATCCAGCGTTAAATGGAGGTTTTCTCTGTGGCTTTAAGGAGAATTGTGAGGCAATTCCAGGTGATTTAAAAACCTCCAGAACAACCTGAGACAATCCCCGAGTTTGGAAATGTCCTTCCTTTGATAAGGGAATCTTTTCATGTCCAACCAGCCAAATTTAACCTGCCCGGGGCTGAAAACATTTCTGAAGGCACAAAACTTCAAACAAATTGAATCCTTTAATTTGGTTTTATTTGACTTTATTTAAATTTTGGTGGGGTGGGGTTTTTTTGTTTATTTTAATGGTTTTTTTTGAAGTCTCAGGGGAAAAAAAAAAAACCAAAACAACAAACCAGAAGAGAACAAAACCTGTGGGACAAAATAGATAAAAACACGTGGATGGGGACAGGGACAGGGACCCCAGGGGACAAACCCAGACCCCAGGGGACAAACAGGGACCCCAACTCACAGAGAGGGACCCCAAGAGGACAAACAGGGAGCCCAAGGCACAGATGGAAAGGGACAATTCCCAAGGAGTGCCAGGACACAGCCAGAGGACAGGGACAAGGTGGGATTTGGGGCAGGAATTCCTGGCTGGGAGGGTGGTGAGGGGCTGGAATTCCCACAGAAGCCCTTGGAATGTCCAAGGAAAGTGGGGAGAGGATCCAGAGAAACCTTGGAGCTGTTTCCAGTCCCTGAAGGGGCTCCAGGAGAGCTGGGGAGGGATTTGGGATAAAGGATGGGATTCCAGGACACAGGGAATGGATTTAAACTGGGAAAAGGGGAATCTGGGTGGGATTTTGGGCAGGAATTCCTGCCTGTGATGGAATTCCCAGAGGATCCCTGGAATGCCCAAGGCGGGCTGGAGCAGCCTGGAGGAGGTTTGGGCTCCTTCCAGCCCCGGATCCCGGGATTCCTCCTTCCCCAGGCCGGGAACATCCACAGTGAAGTGCCCAATCCTGATTTTCCCGAGGCAGCAGCGATCCCGGGGATGTCACTGCTCCTCCTTCTCCTTCTCTTCCTCCTTCTCCTTCTCCTCCATCTTCCTCCTCCTCCTCTCCATCCTCCTGTGCAGTTTCCTGCTCAGCTGCAGCTGCCTCCTCCTCTGCAGCTGCTGCTGCACCTTCTCCCGGCACTCGCGGTTCCTGCTGCGGATCCTGCTGAGCTCTGCACGGCGCCGGGACAGCACCTCGGGGTCCTGAGGGGACATGGGGACACTGCTGGGGACAGGGACACTGCTGGGGACACTGCTGGGGACAGGGGACACTGCTGGGGACACTGCTGGGGACACTGCCCAGCTCTGCGCAGCGCTGGGACAGCACCTCGGGGTCCTGGGGACACAGGGGACACTGCTGGGGACACAGGGGACACTGCTGGGGACACAGGGGACACTGCTGCGGATCCTGCCGAGCTCTGCACGGCGCTGGGACAGCACCTCGGGGTCCTGGGGACACAGGGGACACTGCTGGGGACACTGCTGGGGACAGGGACACTGCTGGGGACACTGCCCAGCTCTGCCCGGCGCTGGGACAGCACCTCGGGGTCCTGGGGACACAGGGGACACTGCTGGGGACTTGGGACACTGCTGGGGACATGCCCAGGGCATTGGGGACACCAAGGACATTGGGCACACAGACACTGGGGACATGGACATTGGGGACCCTGCTGGGGACACAGACAGGGCATTGGGGACACTGACATCGGGGACAGGACACTGGGGACACTGGGGACACTGGGGACACTGGGGACACTGGGGACACTGGGGACACTGGGGACAAGCCCTTGTCCCTCCCCAGGTGCCCACAGCTGAGGAGGCTCCAAAGTTCAGCCCCTTTTCTCTGCTTCCTCCAGAGCATTTTTAACACCCCAAAATGTAACAATAGATTTAACATAATAATATTTTATAGAATATTTCACAATCTTGTCACAATATCTAATATTTTAAAACAGTAGCTAATGTTTTAATATAGTAATATTTGATATTTTAATAGAATAATATTTTCATGTGTAGTATGATTATAATAATATGATTTTCATATAATATTAAATACTTTAATATAATTAATATTTCAATATAATAATATTTACTATTATATTTACTATTTAATATAATAATATTTAACATTTTATATAATAATATTCAATATCATTACTAGAACATAATATCTTAGTATAGTAACATTCAATGTTACTTAATTTTTAATTTAGTATTATTTTATATTTAATGTTACTTAATATTTTAGTATAGTAGAGTTTAACATTGTTAATTAAATAGTATTTGATACTGATAATAAATAATATTTATTATTGTTAATATAGTATTTAATATTGCTAATATATTTCATATTAATACAGTAATGTGTAATATTGTTACTATAATATTTAAGATTTTTAATAGGATGATATTAATTTTAGGACTATTTTAAACAAACCTTGCCCAGCACAAGGAGAGTGAGGCCAGCAGGGAGGGACTGTCCTTTTCCCTTTTTCCCTTTTCCCTTTTCCCACCTTTTCCCAGCCCTGAGCACTTCCTAAAGCAGCAGCTCTCACCTTCCCCTCCAGGATCATCTGTTTCCTTTTATTGATTTCTTTCTTCTCATCAAAATCCATCCCCTCCAGCTCCTGGCAAAGAGCAGAGCAGTGAGCACAGGGGAAGGGGGTTAAACCCACAAACCCCAACCCTCAGCTGCACAAAAAAAATAAAAAAAATTAAAAATAAAAGGAAAAAAAAACCATGGAAAAATCAGGATAAAACCCCGCGGGGGAAAGACCAAAAGATCCCTCAGAAATCCAAGGGTTTTCCCAGGGAACTCACGATCTCACACTCCCTCCTGGTGACGGTCACTTGGGTCAGGATGTCCAGCACCAGCTGCTCCTCCACGGAGAACTCCTGCAGCTTCAGCTCTGAACCACGGGGATAAAACCCAAACCATCAGGGGAGGGGGAAAAATGGGGGAAAAATAAAAATATCCCAGGGCAGGGTCTGGATTCTGGGTGGGATTGTGTGGTGAAAGGTCAGATTGCTGTGGGATGGGGTGGGGTGGGATGGCTGGAGAGCTCAGCCTGAGGGGATTCAATCCTCCTCCCCTCTGCCCGAGATTGGTTTGTGTCCCAAAAAAATATAGGGAATGGGAAATGGGGAATGGGAACCTGGGATGGGGAATGGGAACCTGGAGAAGGGGAATGGGAACTGGAAAGGAAGATGGGGAATCTGGAGAAGGGAATGGGGAATGGGAACCTGGGATGGGAACCTGGAATTGGGACCTGGAGAAGGGAAAGGGGAATGGGAACCTGGAGTGGAAACCTGGGATGGGGAACCTGGAGAAGGGAGTGGGAACCTGGGATGGGGAACAGGGACCTGGAGAAGGGAATGGGAACCTGGAGAAGGGAATGTGAACTGGAAAGGAAGATGGGGAATCTGGAGAAGGGAATGGGAACCTGGGATAGGGAACCTGGAATTGGCACCTGGAGAAGGGGAATGGAAACCTGGAGTGGGAACCTGGAGAAGGGGAATGGGAACCTGGAGTAGGAACCTGGGATGGGGAACCTGGAGAAGGGAAAGGGGAATGGGAACCTGGGATGGGGAATGGGAACCTGGAGAAGGGAAAGGGGAATGGGAACCTGGAGAAGGGGAATGTGAAGCTGGAGTGGGGAATGGGAACTGGAAAGGAAGATGGGGAATCTGGAAAAAGGGAATGGGGAATGGGAAATCTGAACCTGGAGAGGAAAATGGGGAACCTGAACCTGGAAAGGGAATGTGAACCTGGAGAGGGGAATGGGGAATGTGAACCTGGAAAGGAAAAATGGGAATGTGAACCTGGAGAGGGAATGCGGAATGTGAACTTGGAAAGGAAAAATGAGAATGTGAACCTGGAAAAGGAGAATGTGAACTTGGAAAAGGAATGGGGAATGTGAAGCTGGAATGGGGGATCTGGAAAGGAAAATGGGAAATGTGAAGCTGGAGAGGGAATCTGAGCCTGGAGACAGGAATGGGGAACCTGAACCTGGAATGAGGAACGTGAACCTGGAAAAGGAAAATAGGGAATGTGAACCTGGAATGGGGAACCTGGAGAGGGGAATGGGGAATCTGAACCTGGAAAGGAAAATGGGGAATCTCAGCCTGGAGAGGGAAATGAGGAATCTCAGCCTGGAAAAGAGGAATGGGGAACCCCAGCCTGGCCTTTCTGAAGCAGCAGAAAGCTTTCTGCTTCAGTAAAGAGGAGCTCCAGACAACTTGTGCTCCACTAAAAAAGCAGCAGGAACACAGCCAGGAGCTGAAATCGGGGATTCAGCTGCTCCTGCGAGGAAAGGGAAAAGGAAAGGGGGGAAAAGGGATAAAGGCCCACTCACTGATCTCCTCCTCGATGGCGTGCACCAGGTGGATGTCATACTGTGTCACCAGGGTGATGGACATGCCCTTCCGCCCTGGAATGGGGCAAAAAACCAGGAATTGGGGAATGCTGGCAGGCAGAGAGGGCTGGAGCCAGCCCACTGCCACCCCTGAGGGCCACGCTGGGGACAGGTTTTGGGGACAGCACTTTTTGGGGACTGGGGCTTTTGGGGACAGGTTGTTTTCGGGGAAATGGGGGCTTTGGGGGAAATGGGGCTTTTTTGGGGGGACATGGGGACTTTTGGGGACATCATTTTGGGGAAGGGGGCTTCTTGGGGACACCATTTTGGGGAAATGGGGCCTTTTGGGAACACCATTTTGGGGACACCATTCTGGGGACAGGGGGGTCACTTTGGGGACAGGGGGGTCACTTTCTGGGGACACCATTCTGGGGACAGGGGGGTCTCCCTCTGGGGACAGGGGGTCACTTTGGGGACCCTCACCTGCCCGTGCTGTCCTCCCCACACGGTGGATGTAGATTTTGGGCAGCCCCGGGGTGTTGTGGTTGATGACAAGCTGCACTGCAGGGATGTCCAAACCTCTGCAATTCAGGGGGGAAAAGAAATAAATTAAAAAACCCTATATTTTATCACCCAGTTTGGTTAAACAGGTTAAATATGGTAAGAGTTGTAAAATGCCAGAATGGTTTGGGGTGGGAGGGAACTTAAAATCCATTTGGTTTCAGGTCTGGATTTGGGGAGGGACACTTAAATTAAAGCAGGGATCTCAGTTTAATTCCTGTTTTCTCCAAAAGGCCCAGATTTTCATGGATGAAGTTTTTATTGGCTGATTGGAGGACAAATTTCTCCCTCACAGAGTTCAACAATTCCCAAATTCCTCCCTCACAGAATTCAACAATTCCCAAACAAATTCAACAATTCCCAAATTCCTCCCTCACAGAGTTCAACAATTCCCAAATTCCTCCTTCAGAGTTCAACAATTCCCTAACAAATTCAACCACTCCCTAATTCCTCCCTCACAGAATTCAACAATTCCCTAATTCCTTCCTCAGAATTCAACGATTCCCTACCAAATTCAACAATTCTCTAACTCCTTCTTCAGGAGCTTAAATAAAAACCCCAAATCTGGGGGGATTTGAGGGTCTGCTGCAGCTAAACTCAGCCTGAGCTGGCTCTGGGACCAAGGCCAGCCCTGGTGTCACCTGGCTGCCACGTCGGTGGCGATGAGGATCTTGAAGATGCTGGACTTGAACTTGGCCAGAGCTGCAAATCTCTGTTTCTGTGGGGAGGAAAACTCCTGGTGAGAGGGGTGGGAGCCAGCTGGGGGAAGAAAATCCCTGAAATCTACCCCAAATCCCTGAAATCTACCCCAAATCCCTGAAATCCACCCCAAATCCCTGAAATCCACCCCAAATCCCTGAAATCCACCCCAAATCCCTGAACCTTTCCCTGATCTCTATCCCAAATCCCTGAACCATTTTCTCTTATCCCCATCCCAAATCCCTGAAATCCATCCCAAATACCTGAACCTTTTCCCCTGATCCCACCCCAAATCCCTGAACCTTTTTCCCTGATCTCCTGAACCTTTCCCTGATCCTTATCCCAAATCTCCTGAAACTTTTCCTGATCCCCAACCCCAAATCCCTGATCCCCATCCCAAACCCCTGAAATCCATCCCAAATCCCTGCCCCAGCTCCACCCCAAATCCCTGAACCTTTTCCCCTGATCCCCATATCCCAAATCCCTGATCCCACCCCAAATTTCTGATCCCACCCCCAAATCCCTGAACCTTTTCCCTGATCCCCATATCTCAAATCCCTGAACCCCATATCCCAAATCCCCGATCCCACTCCAAATCCCTGAACCTTTTCCCTGATCTCCATATCCCAAATCCCTGATCCCGCCCCAAATCCCTTATCCCCATATCCCAAATCCCTGAACTTTTCCCCTGATCCCCATATCCCAAATCCCTGATCCCCATATCCCAAATCCCCGAACCTTTTCCCTGCTCCCCATATCCCAATCCCTGCTCCCCTCACCTGTTTCATCATGGAGTGCAGAGCCACGGAAGGGAAGCTGAATTTCCTCAGCATCATGTTCAGCACCTGGCAGTCCCTTGGAAGGAAAAGGGGAGGAAAAATAAATCAGGGAAATGCTCAGGATGCACCGAGGGGACGGATCAGGACAGAGCAGGGATTGCCACACTGTCCCAGGGTGTCCCAGCAGGGTCTGGGGACAATTCCAGGGCTGGGAAAACTGGGATGGGGAGGAACTATCCCACTGTCCCCAGGTGTAACAATTGGGGATAATCCCAGGGGTGGAAAAAATGGGAAAAAATGGGATTATCCCACTTTTCCTGCACGGTTTGGGACAATTCCCTGAGTAGGAAAACTGGGAAAGGCAGAGACTCTCCCACTTTTCCAGGGTGTAACAGTCTGGGGATAATCCCAGGGGTGGGAAAAATGGGAAAAACAGGGATTATCCCACTTTTCCAACACATTCCAGCATTGTTGGGGATAATTCCAGGGGTGGGAAAACTGAGAAAGGCAGGGACTTTTCCAGGGTGCTCCAGCATGGTTTGGGATAATTCCAGGGATGGAAAAACTGGGCCAGAGGAAAAGCCAGGGGAAAAAAAACCAAAAAAAAAAAACCCCAAAAAAACAGGGGAAAAAGAAACAGGAAAAAAAAAAAACAGGAGGAAAGCCAAAAGGGAAAAAAACAAAACAAAACAAAACAGGGGAAAAAGGGGGCAAAGGAGGGGGAAAAAGAGGGCAAAGGAGGGGGGAAAAAGGGGGCAAAGGAGGGGGGAAAAAGGGGGCAAAGGAGGGGGGAAAAAGGGGGCAAAGGAGGGGGGAAAAAGGGGGCAAAGGAGGGGGAAAAAAGGGGGCAAAGGAGGGGGAAAAAAGGGGGCAAAGGAGGGGGAAAAAAGGGGGCAAAGGAGGGGGAAAAAAGGGGGCAAAGGAGGGGGAAAAAAGGGGGCAAAGGAGGGGGAAAAAAGGGGGCAAAGGAGGGGGAAAAAAGGGGGCAAAGGAGGGGGGAAAAAGGGGGCAAAGGAGGGGGGAAAAAGGGGGCAAAGGAGGGGGGAAAAAGGGGGCAAAGGAGGGGGAAAAAAAGGGGCAAAGGAAAAGCCCAGCTCACTTGCAGGTTTTGGTGAAGATGATGATGGCCCAGTCCTCGTGCAGGTCCTGGAAGTTCTGCACCAGGTGCACCAGGTAGGCGTCCTTGAGAGCCTCAGGCACCAGCAGGTACCTCTGCTCCAGCTCCTCCACTGTCCTCACCCTGGGGAAAAACAGGGAGAAACAGGGAAATCCTCAGGGAAAACCCAGGAGAAAAAAACCCAGGGGAAAAGAAAAAAAACCATCAGGGAAAAGAAAAACACACTAGGGAAAAAAAACCAAAAACAGGGGGAAAAAAAAAAACAGGGGAAAAAAAAAAAAAAAAACCACCGGGAAAAGAAAAACCAAAAAACCAAGAAAACAAACAAACAAAAAAAAAAAAAAAAACCAGGGGGGGGAAAAAAGGAACCAAACGGGGAAAAAAAACCAGGAAAAAAAAAAAACAGGAAAAAAAAAAAAAAAGGAAAAAAAAAAAACAAACCAGGGAAAAAAAAAAACAAAACCCCACAGAGAAAAAAAAATAAAAACACAAGAGAAAAAAAAACAGGAAAAAAAAAAAAGGGGGAAAAATACCAGGGAAACCCCGGGTTGGGGAGGCTGGGAAAACCCTCCAGTGTTGTGGCAGATAGAAGAATTATAAAATTATAAAAGAATTATGAAAAAAAAGCTTCACAAAATCAGGACTCGGTAAATTGCCAAAATTCTCCCGGCACTTCTAAGGGATTTCTGAGTTCCTGTGTGAAAACTGCAGCATGAAAACTGCTTATTTATCCCTCAGTTAAAACCCAACTGCACCTGGAACAACGAGGGATTTGCACCACGGGAATGAGGGAAGGGAATATGTGAAGTATCCAAGGACAGAGAGATTGGATCAATTCCCAGCTCCCTCAGGAATCCTCCAGCTCCCTCAGGAATCCTCCAGCTCCCTCAGGAATCCTCCAGTCCGTTCCCATCTCCCTCAGGCATTCTCCAGGCCCCTCAGGAATTCTCCATCCCCTTTCCCAACCCTCTCAGGAATTGCCCAGCTCTTTCCCAGCTCCCTCTGGAATTCTCTAGCCCCTTTCCCAGCCCTTTCAGGAATTCTCCAGCTCCCTCAGGAATTCTCTTTCCCCTTTCCCAGCTCCCTCAGGAATTCCCCAAGCCCCTCAGGAATTCTTCAGCACCCTCAGGAATTCTCTAGCCCCTTTCCCATCTCCTTCAGGAACTCCCCAACCCTTTTCCCAGCCCTTTCACGAATTCCTCAAGCCCCTCAGGAATTCCTCAAGCCCCTTTCCCAGCTCCCTCAGGAATTCCCCAAACCCCTCAGGAATTCTCCAGCATCCTCAGGAATTCTCTAGCCCCTTTCCCATCTCCCTCAGGAATTCTCCAGCACCCTCAGGAATTCTCTAGCCCCTTTCCCAGCCCTCTCAGGAATTCCCCAAACCCCTCAGGAATTCTCGATCCCCTTTCCCAGCCCTTTCAGGAATTCCCCAAGCCCCTTTCCCAGCTCCCTCAGCCCCTCCACACCCTCACCCTGACAGCGCCTCAGCGGCACCAGCAAAACCAAAACCAAAACAAACCCCAGAAAATAAAAAAAAAAAGAGGAAAAAAAATCCCCAATTCCGAGCACTCACTGCGCCTCGGCCTCCCAGAAGAAGGGGCTGTTGGCAGCCAGCCCCCTGAGCTGGCTGAGGGTGGCCGTGAGGGTGGCACTGAAGAGCAGGGTCTGGCGGCGCGAGGGCACAGCCTCCAGGATGAGCTCCAGGTCGGCGCTGAAATCGGCACAGCCCTGCTCCAGCAGCCGGTCTGCCTCGTCCAGCACCTGCCCAAGGGGTCATCTCCAGGGAATGAGGCTCCCCCAGGGAAGGAATGGGGCTTTTCCAGGGAATGAGGCTCTCCCAGGGAAGGAATGGGGCTTTAAGCAGGGAAGGGACGGGGCCTCACCAGGAATTTGACTTTGCTGAGGCTGAAGGTGCTGGAGCTGCGCAGGTGGTCGGCGAGGCGCCCGGGGGTGGCGATCACCACGTGGGGCTTGCGGGCCAGCTCCAGGGCCTGGGCCACCATGTCTGCAGGGAAAGGACAGGGAATGGGCAGGGAATGGGCAGGGAATGGGCAGGGAATGGGGCTGGGAAAGGCTGGGGAACGGGGCCAGGGAATGCTCAGAAACGTCAGAGAATGGAGTAGAAAAAAAGGTCAGGAATGCCAGGGAACAGCAAAGGGAAAAGCTCAGGAATGTCACAGAATGGAATAGAAAAAAAGCTCAGAAATGTCAGAGAATGGAGCAAGGAAAAGCTCAGGAATGTCAGAGAATGGAGTAGAAAAAAGCTCAGAAATGTCAGAGAATGGAGTAGAAAAAAAGCTCAGGAATGTCAAGGAATGGGGCAGGGAAAAAGCTTGGGAACGCCAGGGAGTGGGGAAAGGAAAGGCTCAGGGATGGGGAAGGGAAAACCTTGGGAATGCCAGGGAATGAGGAAAGGAAAACCTCAGGAGCAGAGCAGGGAACAATCCCAGCCCCGAGGCTCCAGCAGGGCCAGGGTGGGATTTTGGGGTGTCTGTGCAGGGCTCAGTGACCCCGAGGGTCCCTCCCAGCTCTGGCAATCCCCAACCCAACCCCACCAAAGGGGAAAAAACCCATCTGGGGACTCACCCAGGCCGCCCACCACCACACAATCCTTCAGGCCCAGGGGTTTGCCCAGCACTCGGAACTGCTCCGCGATCTGATACGCCAGCTCCCTGCAGGAGGGACCAGGAGGGACAGCTCAGCCACACCCAGAGCCTCCGGGGACCCTCCTGGAGCTTTCCCTGGAGCCTCCTGGAACCGTCCCGGGGCTCTGCCCGCCAGCTCCTTGCCAGGAGGGACCGGGAGAGGACGGCTCAACCACACCCGGAGCCTCCAGGGTACCCCCGGGGCTCTCCAGGAGCTGTCCCCGTGGGCAGGGTCAGCTCAGTCCCACCCTGGAGTCTCCCGGAGCCTTCCCAGGGCTCTCCTGGAGCTCTCCTTGGAGCTCTGTCTGCCAGTTCCCTGCGGGCAGGGACGGCTCAGCCACACCCGGACCCTCCTAGAGCTTTCCCCGGAGCCTCCTGGAACCGTCCCGGGGCTCTGCCCGCCAGCTCCTTGCCGGGAGGAACAGCTCAGCCCCTCCCGGAGCCTCCAGGGTACCCCCGGGGCTCTCCAGGAGCTGTCCCCGTGGGCAGAGACAGCTCAGTCCCACCCTGGAGTGTCCCGGAGCCTTCCCAGGGCTCTCCTGGAGCTCTGTCTGCCAGTTCCCTGCGGGCAGGGACAGCTCAGCCACACCCAGAGCCTCTGGGACCCTCCTGGAGCTTTCCCTGGAGCCTCCTGGAACCGTCCCGGGGCTCTGCCCGCCAGCTCCTTGCCGGGAGGAACAGCTCAGCCCCTCCCGGAGCCTCCAGGGTATCCCTGGGGCTCTCCAGGAGCTCTCCCCGTGGGCAGGGACAGCTCAGTCCCACCCTGGAGTCTCCCGGAGCTGGCGGGTACCTGGTGGGTGTCAGCACGAGGCAGAAGATGCCGTAGGGATCCTCGGAGAGCACCTGCAGCACGGGCAGCACGAAGGCCGCCGTCTTCCCGCTGCCAGTCTTGGCACAGCCCAGACAGTCCCGGCCTGCGGGGACACCGGGGCGGCCTCAGCACCGGGACCGGGGAAACGGGAGGGGAAACGGGGAAAAGGGGAACGGGAGAGCGGCTGAGCCGGGCCGGGACCGAGGAAAAGGGGCACGGGACACGGGAAAGGGGCACGGAGAAGAGAGCGGCCGGGCCCGAGGGAGGGATGGGGACCATGAGGGGTGGCTCCTGGGGATGGAATTGGGACCGGGAGCGGCTCTTCCCGGGGATGGAACCGGGAATGTGAGCGGCTCCTCCTGAGGATGGGACGGGGCCCGCGACTGGAATTCCCGGGGATGGGACGGGACCAGGAGCGGCTCTTACCGGGGATGGAACAGGGCCCGTGATTGGAATTCCCGGGGATGGAACAGGGCCCGTGATTGGAATTCCCGGGGATGGAACAGGGCCCGTGACTGGAATTCCCGGGGATGGAACAGGGCCCGTGATTGGAATTCCCGGGGATGGGACGGGGCCCGTGATTGGAATTCCCGGGGACGGAACGCGGCCCGTGACCCGCCGAGCCCCGCGCCACTCACCCTGCAGCACGGCCGGGATGCAGGCGGCCTGCACGGGCGTGGGCCGCAGCAGCCCCACCTGCCTCGCCTGCTCCGCCAGCCACGGCGCCAGCCCGAGCGCCCGGAACTCCGCCATGCCGCCTCCTTCTCCACCTGCGCACCGCGCGCCCTGATGGCGTCACCGCCGCGCGTCTCGCTCATCAGCCGGCTCGCTCTAACCCCGCCCACCTCATTACTACGCGTCGCTTTGTTTACGTCACAGCCTCCGCGCGTTTCTATTGGTGGTTTCCATGGAGACGGCGGCTCCCGGCAGCCCCCGCGGCGCTATCGGCGCTTCCGGGGACGTGTCTGAGGGCGATGGCGGCCGGGACGGGGGCGGCCGCGGCAGGGGAGGCGGACGAGCTCTTCGACCTCCGCAACAACTTCTACATCGGCGCCTACCAGGCCGCCATCAACGAGGCGCAGCGGGCCAAGGTCGGGCAGGGCGGGCGGCGCTGCCCTGCGCCCAGCGCGGCTCTAATGGGGCTCCCTGAGGGCCGCTGAGCGGGGCGGGACTTGGAGGCTCCGGGAGGGGTCGTGTGGGGCCGGTCTGTGTGAGGCTGCTTTGGGTTTGTGTGGGGCGGTTTGGGTCCGTGTGGGGCGGGTTTGGGTTTGTGCAGGGCCGGTTTGGGTCCGTATGGGGCCGGTTCGGGTCCGTGCGGGGCCGGTTCGGGTCCGTGCAGGGCTGTGGAGCCCACAGAGCCCCGATGGTCGCTGTGTCTCCCGCAGCCGTCCAGCCCGCAGCGGGAGGTGGAGCGGGACGTGTTCCTGTACCGGGCATACATCGCCCAGGTGAGGCCGCGGGGGTAATCCCACTCCTCGGTTCCATTGTTTTATAACACTCTTCTGTTCCAGTCGTATTTTATTCTATTATTCCATTCTGTTATTTTATTCCGTTGTTTTATTCTACTCTTCCATTTAATTGTTTTATTATTCCAGTCCATTGTTTTATTCCATTGTTTTATTTTACTCTTCCATTCTATTGTTTTATTTCCTTAATCCATTCCATTATTCCATTATTCCATTTCATTGCTTTATTCCATTATTCCATTGCTATGTTGCACTAATAGTTTATACTATTGTGTTATTTCACTATTTTATTTCACTGTTTTGTTCCACTATTTTATTCTATTATTTTCTTTTTCCCCCCTTTCCCCCCCTTTTTTCCCATCTTTTTCCCCCTCTTTTCCCCCTCTTTTTTCCCCTTTCCCCCCCCCTTTCCCCCCTTTTTTTTCCCATCTTTTTTTCCCCTCTTTTTCCCCCCTTTTCCTGCCTTTCCCAGAGGAAGTTTGGAGTGGTGCTGGATGAGATCAAGGCCAATGCCAGCCCCGAGCTGCAGGCTGTGAGGATGTTTGCAGAATTCCTGGCCAAGGAGAACCAGAGGTGAGGGAAGATCCAAGCCTGGCCTGCAGGGAATGCTCCCACCTGGAAAAATCCACGGCATCAGGGGTGGCAGGAAATCTGGGAAAGGCAGAATTCCTAAAATCCCTAAAATTCCAGGAGTTTTTTTGGGGGGTGGAGAGGATTTTAAAGGGATTTTAAACCTTCCAGGATGCTCCAGCCTGGCCTTGGACACTTCCAGGGATGGAGCAGCCAAATGAGTTTCTCCTGTTTTCTCCCATTTTATCTAATTTTATCCCTTTTTCCCCCTCATTTCTCCCTGTTTTCTCCCCTCATTATTCCCCCCATTTTGCCTCCTTTTCCCTCCATTTTCTCCCTGATTTCCCCCCATTTTTTCCCCGCTTTCTCCCCCATTTTCACTTGTTCTCTCCAATTTCTTCTCATTTTTTCTTCTCTGTTCTTTTCCCTTTTCTTCCCCCTTCTCCCTTTTCTTCTCCCCACCTTTTTTCCCCTCCTTTCCCCCCTTTTTCTCCCTTTTCTCCCCATTTTTCTCTCCCATTTCTCTTCCAATTTTCTCCCCATTTTCTCCCCCAATTTCCCCCTTTTTTTTTATTTTCCTCTCATTTTCCTCTCATTTTCCTCTCATTTTCCTCTCATTTTCCTCTCATTTTCCTCTCATTTTCCTCTCATTTTCCTCTCATTTTCCTCTCACTTTTCTCTCACTTTTCTCTCACTTTTCCTCTCATTTTCCTCTCATTTTCTTCTCATTTTCCTCTCAAATTTTCCGCCATTTCCCCCCATTTCCTCCCCATTTCCTCCCCATTTCCTCCCCATTTCCTCCCCATTTCCTCCCCATTTCCTCCCCATTTCCTCCCCATTTTCTCCCCATTTCCTCCCCATTTCCTCCCCATTTTCCCTCCATTTTCCCTCCATTTCCCCCCATTTTCTCCCCATTTTCTCCCCATTTTCTCCCCATTTCCTCCCCCATTTCCCCCCATTTCCCCCCCCTTTTCCCCCCATTTTCCCCCCATTTCCCCCCATTTCTCCCCATTCCCCCCCCTTTCCCCCTGCCCACAGGGACTCCATCGTGGCAGACCTGGACAAGAAGATGTCCAAGAACCTGGACGTGTCCAACTCCACCTTCCTGCTGATGGCAGCATCCATCTACTGCCACGACCAGAACCCTGACGCTGCCCTCAGGGCCCTGCACCAGGGGGAGAGCCTCGAGTGGTGAGGGGCTGCCCCAAACACCCAGCACGGCTCTCCTCAGCTCCAGGACAGGGATAGCAGCCTCTGCCTGAGCTTTGGGGTCACTGGGGGGGATTTGGGGTCACTGTGAGGGGATTTGGGGTCACTGAGGGATTTGGGGTCACTGTGAGGGGATTTGGGGACACTCCGAGGGGATTTGGGGTCACTGTGAGGGATTTGGGGTCACTGGGGGGGGATTTGGGGTACACTGTGGGGGGATTTGGGGTCACTGGGGGGGATTTGGGGTCACTGGGGGGGATTTGGGGTCACTGGGGGGGGATTTGGGGTCACTGGGGGGGATTTGGGGTCACTGGGGGGGGATTTGGGGTCACTGTGAGGGGATTTGGGGTCACTGGGGGGGATTTGGGGTCATTTGGGGTCACTGGGGGGGGATTTGGGGTCACTGGGGGTCATTTGGGGTCACTGTGAGGGGATTTGGGGTCACTGGGGGGGATTTGGGGTCACTGTGAGGGGATTTGTGGTCACTGGGGGGGATTTGGGGTCACTGGGGGATTTGGGGTCACTGTAGAGGCTTTGGGGTCACTTTGAGGGACTTTGGGGTCACTTTGAGGGACTTTGGGGTCACTGAGGAGCTTTAGGGGTCACTTTGGGATCACTCTGAGGGGATTTAGGGTCACTCCGAGGGGATTTGGGGTCACTCTGAGGGGATTTAGGGTCACTCCGAGGGGATTTGGAAGCATCCAGAGGTTCCTCAGAGGATTTGGGGATTTTCCTGCATTTCCTGTAGGGAGTGTTGAGGCTTTGGGTGTTGACCCATGTGGGCTCTGAGGCAGGGAGGGAATTGGGCTTTGGGGTCAGCAGGGACCTTTGGGACTGCCCCAGGTGGCCCCAAACCCTGCCCAGCCTGTCCTTGGATGTTCCCAGGGGTGGGGAATCTCTGGGGATTCTCTGGGATCTCTGGACCCCAGGGATGGGGAATCCTGGATCCATCCCTCTGCTCTTGTCCCTGCAGCTTGGCCATGATGGTCCAGATCCTGCTGAAGCTCGACAGGGTCGACCTGGCCAGGTGGGACTGGGGCCTTCCCTTTTCCTTTTATATTTCCCTTTTCCTCTCCCCTTTTCCTCTCCCCTTTTCCTCTCCCCTTTTCCTCTCCCCTTTTCCTCTCCCCTTTTCCTCTCCCCTTTTCCTCTCCCCTTTTCCTCTCCCTTTTTCCTCTCCCTTTTCCTCTCCCTTTCTCCTTTCCCTTTCTCCTTTCCCTTTCTCCTTTCCCTTTCTCCTTTCCCTTTCTCCTCTCCCCTTTTCCTTTTCCCTTTCCCCCTTTCCAGGAATCAAACCAGGCCTCTCCTGTTGAAATAAAACCTGAAAAACTCAAGGGGAAACCCCCAAGTTTTTGTTTAAAACCCTCAAGTTTTTGTGCTGAAGTCCCTTTTCCTCTGTGATTCCCACTTTTCCTGCAGGAAGGAGCTGAAGAAAATGCAGGAGCAGGATGAGGATGCAACCCTGACCCAGCTGGCCGCAGCCTGGGTGAACCTGGCCTTGGTGGGTACCCAGATATTCCCAAATTATCCCCAAAATATCCCAGACGAGGATGGGGGAGCTGCTCTAGTGACCCTGTGGATGGAAATGGAGAATTCCCAGCCCAGGGAGTGATCCTGAGGGTGGAAATCAGGAATTCCCAGCCCAGGGAGTGATCCTGAGGGTGGAATTCTCAGCTCAGGGAATGACCTGAGGATGGAAATGGGGAATTCCCAGCTCAGGGAATGACCTGTGGATGGAATTCCCAGCTCAGAGAAAGACCCTGATGATGGACATCAGGGATTCCAGCTCAGGGAATGACCCTGTGGATGGAAATGGGGAATTCTGGGGGAATTCCCAGCTCAGGGAATGATCTGAGGGTGGAATTCAGGAATTCAAGCTCAGGGAGTGACCCTGAGGATGGAAATGGGAAACTCCCAGCTCAGGGCATGACCTGTGCATGGAATTCCCAGCTCAGGGAGTGACCCTGAGGATGGAATTCCCAGTTCAGGGAATGACCTGAGGATGGAAATGGGAACTCTCAGCTCAGGGAGTGACCCATGGATGGATTTCCCAGCTCAGGGAATGACCCACAGATGGAACCCCAGCCCAGGGAGTGACCCTGAGGATGGAAATGGGAATTCCCAGCCCAGGGCATGACCCACAGATGGAATCCCATCCCAGGGGGTGCCCCACAGTTGGAATCCCATCCCAGGGGGTGCCCCACGGATGGAATCCCACCCCGGGGAGTGCCCCACGGATGGAATCCCACCCCGGGGTGCTCAGCGTGTGTGTGTGTGTCCCGTTGCAGGGCGGGGAGAAGCTGCAGGAGGCGTTTTACACGTTCCAGGAGCTGGCGGAGCGCTGCTGCCCGTCGCTGCTGCTGCTCAACGGGCAGGCGGCCTGCGCCATGGGGCAGGGCCGCTGGGAGCAGGCCCAGGGGCTGCTGCACGACGCCCTGGACAAGGTGCTGCTGCTGCAGGCATCCCCTGCCCCTCCCGTGGGGCTGCTCATGGGATTCCCATTGGGATTCCACTGCCCTTCCCTTGGGGTTCCACTGCCATTCCCGTGGGGTTCCACTGCTGGAAACCTGCCCTTCCCATGGGGCTGCTCATGGGATTCCCATTGGGATTCCACTGCCCTTCCCGTGGGGTTACTGATGGGATTCCCATTGGGATTCTACTGCCCCTCCCTTGGGGTTCTGCTGCTGGAAACCTGCCATTCCCTTGGGATTCCACTGCCATTCCCGTGGGGTTACTGATGGAAACCTGACCTTCCCGTGGGGTTACTGATGGGATTCCCATTGGGATTCCACTGCCCTTCCCGTGGGGTTCCACTGCTGAAAACCTGACCTTCCCTTGGGATTCCACTGCCATTTCCGTGGGGTTCCACTGCTGGAAACCTGCCCTTCCCATGGGGCTGCTGATGGGATTCCACTGGGATTCTACTGCCCTTCCCATGGGGCTGCTCATGGGATTCTACTGCCCTTCCCTTGGGGTTCCACTGCTGAAAACCTGACCTTCCCGTGGGGTTCCTGATGGGATTCCACTGCCCTTCCCTTGGGGTTCCACTGCCATTCCCATTGGGGTTCCTGCTGAAAACCCTGCCCCTCCCTTGGGGTTGCTGATGGGATTCCACTGCCATTCCCATTGGGATTCCTGCTGAAATTCCAATTGGGATTCCACTGCCATTCCCACTGCCATTCCCATTGGGATTCCCTCTGTAATTACTCTGGGCTTTTAATATTTTTTTTTTTACATCTATTTTATTTTCTATTTTATTTCCTATTTTATGGCATTTCATTTTCTATTTTATGACCTTTCATTTCATTCCATTTCACCCTTTTCCATTTCATTTCATCTCCACAACCCCCAAGTGGCTCCGAGTGACCCTGGGACCCTCCCAGGGCTGCTGCACCACGGATTTCTGGGGGAATTCCTCCCCAAATCCCCCCTGGAGTCCCATCCCCGCCTGACCCTGCTGTGTTTTGCAGGACAGCAGCCACCCTGAGACCCTGCTGAACCTGGTGGTGCTGTCCCAGCACCTGGGCAAGGCCCCCGAGGTGAGGGGCTGCTTTGTCCTGGGATCTGCTTTGTCCTGGGAGGCTGCTTTGTTATGGAATTCTGGTTTGTTCTGGGATTCTGGTTTGTTCTGGGAGTCTGGTTTGTCTTGGAATTCTGGTTTGTTCTGGGAGTCTGCCTTTATCTGCAGTTCTGCCTTTTCCTGAAGTTCTGCTTTGTCTTGGAATTCTGATTTGTCCTGCAATTCTGCTTTGTCTTGGAATTCTCCCTTTTCCTGCAATTCTGGTTTGTTCTGGAATTCTTTTTTGTTCTGGAATTCTGGTTTGTCCTGGAATTCTGCCTTTATCTGCAGTCCTGGTTTGTCTTGGAATTCTGCCTTTTCCTGCAGTTGTGGTTTTTTCTCAATTTTGCCTTTTCCTGCAGTTCCAATTTGTCTTGGAATTCTGGTTTGTCTTGGAATTCTGGCTTTTTCCTGCAATTTTGGTTTTTTCCCCTGCAATTCCGGATTCTCCTGCAGTTCTGCCTTTTCCTGCAGTTCTGGGTTTTTTCCCCTATAATTCTGGGTTTATCCCCTACAATTCTGGGTTTTTTCCCCCTCCAATTTGGTTTTTTTTCCTTTACAATTCTGTTTTTTTTTCCCTTGCAATTCTGGGATTTTCCTCTACAATTCTGGTTTTTCCCCCTACAATTCTGGTGGGTTTTCCCCCTACAATTCTGGGTTTTTCCTCACAATTCTGGGTTTTTTTCCCTACAATTCTGGGTTTTTTCCTCACAATTTTGGGGTTTTTTCCCTGCAATTCTGCCTTTCCCTGCAGTTCTGCCTGTCCCCAGCAGGATTTGGGGATAAATCAGCTCATTTTGGGAATGGGGAGCTCACTACAGCTGCAGGAAAATGTTGGGGATAATGAGAACTGATCCCTAAAATTCCAACCCAAACCATCCCATAATTCCACTTTATTGGGAAGAAAAAAAGCCCTGAGCAGAAAAAAAAAACATTCAGAGTTTTAATTTCAGCTCTTCCTGCTTTTATTTTTTTTCACTTGAATTTGTTAAAGTTGATTTTGGGAGTGTTTTATTTTTTATTTTCAAGTGTGTCCATGAATCCTGCCTTTTCAATGGGGACAGTGAGAAAAAAAAATCAGGATTTTAGGTGTAAAAAAACCACATTTAGGTGGGATTTTTTTTTCTCTGACGCCTCAAAATTGACTTTTTGGGGGTTTTTTTTTGTCCCCTCCAGGTGGCCAATCGTTACCTGTCCCAGCTGAAAGATGCTCACAAAAACCATCCCTTCATCAAGGAGTACCAGGCCAAGGTAGGAAAATAAAAACACCCCAAATCATAACAGAAATCAATCAAATAAATTGAATTTTACCACGTTCTGATGGAGCTCCATCTCCCTGAATTTTCCCATTTTTGGGGGGGGAATTTTAAGCCTGGAATAAAAAGGCTTTTTGAAATGCAGATATTTTTTTTTTTTTTTTAATCCAGGTGGAAATTTGTGCTCCAAAGATTTGGGAATTCGGGGGAGAAAAGGGGAAAAAAACAACAAATGATTAAAAAAAATCCCCAAGAACAAAACAAAAAAACCAAAGAAAAAATCCAAAGATGGGATTTGCTGCTGGAATTCCTTTAATTTTAGGGAGTTGACTGTGCTCTGTTCATCCAGGGGAGAGTTAATAAATATGAATTGGAGGGTGATTGATTGGGAACGATGCATTAATTATTGATTAATGGCAAATTGAAGGTTTTTTGGGTTGGTTTTTTTTTGCAGGAGAACGACTTTGACCGTCTGGCCCTGCACTATGCCCCCAGTGCCTGAGGTGGGAATGCCTCTGGGGCTCAGAAATCCACCCTGGGACAGGAAAAATCCACCCTGGAGCTCAGAAATCCCCTCTAGGACACAAAAAATGCCCTCTGGAGCAGGGAAAATCTCCTCTAGGACACAAAAAATCCCCCTTGGAGCTCAGAAATCCCCTCTGGGACACAAAAAATTCCCTCTGGGACAGGGAAAATCCCCTCTGGGACAATGGGAATTTATTCCTGATCAATGGGGATTGATTTTATTCCTGTTCAGTGGAATTTATTCCTGATCCATGGGGATTTATTCCTGATCAATGGAAATTTATTTTATTCCTGTTCAGTGGAATTTATTCCTGATCCATGGGGATTTATTCCTGGGCCTCTGTGCCCTGGAATTCCTGGGATTCCAGCCCTGGTGGGACAGTGGGGAGGTGAAAATCCAACATTTCCAGGGATCAATCCCAAATTTTTATCCTCTTCCAGCCCATCTGAAAAAATTCTTTCTGGGATTAAGAAAAAAAAAAAGAAAAAAAAAAAAATCAATAAAATCCCCACATTTGCTGCTGGCCAGAGGGAAAAGCCCCCAAATGAAAATAATTCATAAACATTCAATAAAAATTAAATTAAAATGAAATTAAAATGAAATAAAAATGCAATAAAAATAATCCTGAGGCTGAGTCTGATGTCCCCCCTGCAATGTCCTTGTCACCAATCCCTGCTGCCTCCAGTTCCTGGAGGTTTTTAGGAATTCCTGGATATTTTTAGGAATTCTTATGGCAGAAAATCTGGAATTTCCCCCAATCCCAACCTGGATTTTTAGGAATTCTTACCATCCCCTCATGGAATTGTGAGCCCGAATTTTGGATATTTTCTGGAATTCCCCTCCTCACATGGGGCTGAGCAGTGTCCCCATGTCCCGAATTTAAGGATTTTCTCCCAAATTTTGGGATTTTCTCTTGAATTCCTCCCTCCCAGGGGACTGAGCAATGTCCCCATATCCCGAATTTAAGGATTTTCTCCTGAATTTCGGGATTTTTCTCCCTAATTTTGGGATTTTCTCCCTAATTTCGGGATATTTTCCAGAATTCCGTCCTCACATGGGGCTGAGCAGTGTCCCCATGTCCCAAATTTCAGGATTTTCTCCCAAATTTCAAGATTTTCTCCCAAATTTCGGGATTTTCTCTTGAATTCCTCTCCTCACGTGGGACTGAGCAATGTCCCCATGTCCCGAATTTTGGGATTTTTCTCCCAAATTTTGGGATTTTCTCCCTAATTTCGGGATATTTTCCGGAATTCTGTCCTCACATGGGGCCGAGCAGTGTCCCCATGTCCCGAATTTAAGGATTTTCTCCTGAATTTCGGGATATTTTCCGGAATTCCCTCCTCCCAGGGGAGGCTGAGCAGTGTCCCCATGTCCCAAATTTCAGGATTTTCTCCCAGTTTTCAGGATTTTCTCCCGACTTCCAGGACCCTCTCCCGAGCC